>CM047877.1:16218967-16251629 GCA_026212405.1 Petrea volubilis
GATTCTAAATTTACATGATATGAAAGATTTAAGATTCTCATTATTGGTAATATTTTTTAAATTAAAATCTTTCAAAATTGAACTTATATATATTATATATATGATAGAAAACAATCTAGTTGCAATCCATCAGGCATACTAATACTCCAACATCATGAATACTTCAATTCATCAATTACATCATATGTCAACTGAAAAATAAATTAACACCAAACATTATCAATACTCATCCATCATCATTTTCAATATTACAACTGAAAAACAAATTATAATCAATCATTATCAAATATCAATAAAACACAAAGTAACTACAAACCATCGGACATAAATTAGGATTAAACTAGAATAGTACTCATAATTACAAGGACTCGAAATCACAACTTGAAAATTATGAGGTTCTCCACCTTACCATTAAAACCACACCTCATTGGCCATGGAAGTCAAATTAAGGTCTGCATTTGTTCATTTTATAATAATTGAAAGAGGTTTCCATATTCTTCATGCAGTGAGGAGGGATTATTTCATACTACTTGGTTGGGCATTGTCCAACCAGTATTTCAGCTGTTGATATTAAAAGTGATAAGGTTTACAAAATATTAAAAAACAAGATAAAATTATTATATCATCACATCAATCTAACAATTCAAAATACTAATTGGACAATACCCACTAGATAGCATTTAATTACCGTAAAGAATGGGTAGTTGTTTCACGAGTGTACGCCATTACTCTATTGTTATTTTTGTTTGGTTAAACAGATGGTCTCATATTACGGAACTTTCTTAATAAGAAGGAAGTTACAAACGTCTATACAGCATAAAATGAGGAATCAAAGTCTACTACTGCAATGAGCAATTCAAGCTTTATAAAAAAATGTGTGGAAGTGCTCGTATCATTTATTTGATTGCTCCAATTTTAGGGAATTTTTGATAACTTAATGATACATGTACGGTATTGATGATGTTTGAATTATGGCGGTATGGCTATAACGAGGTGGTTAAATTTGGATTCGACAATAAGTTAGTGGGGCCTTTAATGCATTCAAAAATGGAACAGCTATAATTCTAGTTGGAAGTGCTTCCGATGAGTACCTTCTGGTGCTTAAATTATACAAATGTAGGAAAAGGAGAGAGTATTTGATCAGAGTTTCTACAAGAAGTGAATAGTTTACCTTGTTGGAGAGTTTGCATGGAATATTTATAGGTGAGTTCGCATACCTCCGTCAAGGGTTAAGATTGATATGGAGGGTTTAGGAGGGTTGAGGGTATAGGTGGCACCCTTGCTCTAAGGTGTTAGGGTCGTTACGCATCAAAAGGTGATGTGTGTTGGTACATTGGTGCAAGAGGTGACCACAGAATAGTCGAGCACCCGAAATTTATAATGTGAGAAAATGAGTCTTCGTCCTTCGTGAGATAAGATCGAGTTCAAGAGAGGAAATCTGTAAAATAGAGGTTACACTCTACTAAATTAAGTCATATTGTGTTCGATAATATAAAGAAATGATACAAAGAATGAACTTATGAGTGCATTGTAGAAAAAATCGTAAAAAGAGAGTTATCAGTCTTAAAAAGTGGTTATATAAGATCAGAGAATCATCTCCCTCCCTTATGAGGCACTAGGCCTTATATAGAGTAAGAGTGCACACCTGCTTGGCTTGGAGACCCCCTTGAAAACACGGGTGAGGGGGGGTACTCCCCTGAAAACACGGCTAAGGGGGGGACTTGTTGAGATTTTTGGGGGATAAGATTGTTAGGGGTTGTGAATTAAACCTCGTATTTACCACGTGCATGTTTGACTTATTCCATGATTATCCCGCTTGGATGAGTAATTCCATGGCTTGGGGCCTAGGATGAGGAAGAAAATCCCCCCCGACTTCAGGAAAGACATGGTCAGGGCCGTCCTTGCTGGATGGCCTTTTAGAATGGACACGGGTCCTTCCTGACATGAACTTTAGACAGGACATTGGTCAGACCGTCCTTGCTGGATTGGGCTTTTAGAGCGGGACATCAATCCTTCCTGGGTTAGGCTGGGCCTTTAGGCTGGACGTCACCCCTCCGGATAAGGTTCTAAGAAGGACACTGGTTTGGGTCATTTTCCTTCTTGGATTGGACCTCCAAGATGGAGTATTCATTTTTCTCTAAACGCCTTCTAGCCTTATTCCCCTTACATTTTGCAAAAACCCAAATAGAAGCTCAAAATATGATATATCATCACTCTCCCCCCCCCCCCCCTCCCAAATGTCATAGTTAGAGTTACTCGGCTATGAGAGTAGGAGTGGAGTCCTAGCTCCCTGGAGAAGATAGGTAACTTGATCTATCTTTCCTCACAACACACTTTAAGGACGTCACCTTCCTTTGGAACACATGCCTTTAGGAAAATTCTATTTCAATAATTTGAAGTTTTCTTCTTGTACTAAACTTCAGCATATAAGTGTTAATGTAATTTGCGTTTATCTCCTTAATTTCAACCACCATTTGGACTCTTTAAATTCTCCTCTGCTACTATTTGCTTCTTGCTCTTTGGGAGATATCTTCATATGTTCCTTTATATTAAACCATGCATAATAAGGAACTCATTTTCAGGTAAGAGAGTTAATAAGTATAATCCTTATAGGATATAATTATTGCTGCACATTTGTATTACTTTTGTGCTCTTGCTTCTTCTTGTTTGTAGTACGCATGTCTCATTCTCAAGAGCAAAAAATTATGTCTAGTTTTATTGTCGAGAGAGTGTCCTACTCTGGGAAGATCTCCCTGTTAATCTGGGACAATTGTCCAGTTTTTTCTCAGGCCAAGTCCATGCATTCTTGGGCCAAAAACCTTGTCTTAATATGTCAAAACATATATGCCCTTATGTCCAAGGTGGATTTTGGACAATTCGTGTCCTGTTCATTTTAAGTCGGCACTCTCGAGGCCAGATTTTTTCGATATTTGGTGATACATTTCCTACTTGGGGAAAACTTTAACGGCTCATAAAGGAGGGACCTCGACCCATATTATTTCTCTTTCAGGGTGTATCCTTAAGACATCATATCTTTATCGTGGGGTGGACGTTCTGCTCCGGAAGCCCCCCGAATGAGTAGGACTTTTGTCCTCCTTCCCTTGCTCAAGGTAGGATCTCAAACGCTAGATTTCTGCAAGGAGGGGACTCTGCCCTTCTTATTTCTCTTCTCAAGGAGGCCAACTTTTGGGACTTTCTACCATGAGGACTTCCGTCCTTCCTACTTATCTTGTCAGGAAAAACTTTGACTCTTCTTGTTTCTTTTCTCAGGAGAGGAACTTTGGACTTGCCTACTTGGTTCCTTCTGCTGTCAGGATGGAATCTTTAGACGCACCATCATGAGGGGTTGAAGTCCCGACTCCGAGGACCCCTTCATATCTTGCATGGTTTTAGATGCTGTCTTTACCTTGTAATACCTCCACAGGTGAGAACTCTCACGTGGGTTTGTCCGGGGCGTACCTAGGGTAATCAAAGGAACTTGATCTCGTTATCTACTATCGAGGCCTCTTGAACGGACCTAAAAGGCTTTCTCATTTTTTCCAATCCCTCTTCTCTCTCCCAGCTCATCGCTGGGTTTGGCCATTACTCGTAAGCATTAATGTGCATCTTTACCTCGTGCTAAGACTTCATCAAAATTAGGTGGGGGCCTCTTGGCCAAGAGAGAGGTAAATGCTTCCCTTTGTAATCCTTGGCGCAAGCGGTGGACTTCATCTCATCACTGATCCTGGTACTTTCAAACTACCATATTAAACCTATCTAAATAATACCTTAAATGACTCTCTTTCCCTTGGTTATGTGAAAAGAACCAATGGGTTTTGTAACCCACTTCTTGCTGCTAGAAAATTGGTGGCAGGAATAGCTTGACAAAACTCTCCAAATGACCGAATAGAATTTGGAGGTAGCTGATTGAACCACGGTGTGCACCTTTCCTTAAGGTTGTGAGGAAAACCTTGCACTTGACTCGTCAGGTATATCCATGAACTCTACTAATCCATTAAATTTGATTAGGTGCTCATGGGATCGATGGTAACATTGTATTTGGGCAGGTTGGCAGTATTGGTGAGGGCGAAAGAGTGTCTGCTTGTACAGTCCCACTAAATGGGAGTCCCCATTGGTATAGGCTTCCGCTCTTCTGTAAGCCTCCGCTCCATAGACATCATCCTTGTTGTAGCTCCACTGCCCATAGCAGAGGGGGGGACCCTCCTGAGAGGCACTTCGGAGGGGATTTTCCTAGCGCTCTCGAGGAACTTTTTCTATAGCGTTTGCATCCAAACGAACATCTCGACGGTTGATATTTGATTGCGTATTAACCTCAGTTGGGGAGAGAAAAAGAAATGCTCCCTTCATTATACCTCCTCATGGATAGTTTCTTCCTTCGTACAAGAAAGGTTGCCCTTTGTACGGAACTGCGTAACGTCCACCTGGTAGGTCTTTGACCCTCCCATCTGCGTAGGATGCTTAGCACCAACATGGCCGATAGCCCCCCCTAATGAACTAGTCAAGATAGCCTCGTTCACTCTTGGCTGCCTGCACGAGAAGTTGCTCTCCCATGTGCCATGGCGTTGGGATGGCATGCCTGGGTTATCGCCATATGACGGCTAGCACCATCCTGGGCCCTACTCCCGCTTTGATAAACTAATCAGGGAGTACTTCATTCCTAGCGGTGGTTAGCCCTACAGTAGCAGTTGTGGCGCGACTCCTGCGAGGCCAGATAGTACGGCCTCGGCTATCTATCCTACTAAAGTCTTCCCGTGTTTGCCCGAGTGGATTCCATCATGGGCGAGTTCCCTCAAGGCTGGATTCGCCGGGTCACCTCCTATCATTCCTAGTCTTGTGCTCTTGTGAATTGCGCCCTTATTGTAGCAACTCTTGGGATTGGCCCCTCCGCTTGAGGCACTCCTGACATCCATTCTGTATGCCGCACTCCTAGGAATCGATCCGCCTGTGTTGTTATGCTTAAGGAGGCATTAGTTCTTCCTACCCCGCACGTTTGGAGAAGACCCTCATGTTTGTTGCATTTCTAGGGCAATTCGTCCCTTATGTCGTATCCTTGGAGACAATCCTCCTCCCGTTGGTCCCTCCTACAGGAGGCATTCCTAAGGTCATGACTCCCGAGGTTAAAGCATGGCCCCCGCCGAAGGACTTCGTCCGAGTAGCCGAACCAAGGGGGGACTTCACCCCTCTGAGACGGGTTGTTAGGTGCAGTACCCCCCTGAACAGAGGGGGGTGTTTCCTTTTTCTCCTTAAATGGATGTTAGGGGCATTACTCCCCCGTCAGAAGGGGTTTCCCTCTCTGAGAAGGGAAGTCAGAGGCGCCACCCTCCTGGCCAGATGGGGCGCTTTCATGGTGGTTAGGAGTTTGTTCATTGCTAACCATCACAACGCTTGTTTGGTTTGAATGCTTTAAGACTTTTTTTTTAATTTTCAGCGAAAAATCGAGGGAAATTCCCCCAATTTTTTTATTAAATTTTTCGATAGAAATAAGGGGAAATTCCCTAGGTTTTTTTATTTTTTTAATTAAATTTTCCTAGCGAAAAAATCAGGGGGAAATATTCCCCGATTTTTTTTGGATTTTGTTTTAAAAAAAGAAGTCCTATATACTTTCATTATCAACAAAATTTAACCTTAAAATGATTTTTTTTTTTAAATTTATGAAGTCATGATATAACTTTCATATATAACTATTATTATTCATACTATCATTTAATTATTTATAATATAGTTTTTTAAACTTTATTGAAAATTATAAAATAAAAGGGAGTCTACTTAATATATAGTATATGTATAGTTAATTTATAGGTACAAAGTTGAAACCCTGTTTGGAGATGCTTTTATTTTTTTTAAATTCTTTTTTTGCTAATTCTATATGTAAACATATATTTATTAGGTGTTATTATTTATACTATCTTTTAATTATTGATAATATATATATATATTTATGAAATTTATGAAAATTATAAAATAAAGGGGGTCTTACGTGATACATAGTGTGTGTGTGTGTGTGTGTATATTAATTATTGGTCCAAGGTTGAACTCCATTGGAATGCTTTTATTTTTTTAAAATTCTTTTCTTGCTAATTCTATATGTTTACATGTGTAAAATTATGTGTACAACTAATATGAATTTATTTATTCATATACTATTATTATTATTACTATTATATTATTGCAAAGTACATGTGTTTAAAAGACATAACTATTTAAAAGTATTTTAATTCAAAGATTATCTGTCGAATAAAAAATATACTATTAATATATTAATGAAATAATGTGAATGGAGCTCTCATACAAAAATGTATTGGGCCTAGGTGAAACCCCATTTAATTATTAATAGTATATATAATTAATTTATAACTATACTATCTTTTAATTAGATAGAATATCATGTGGGTTATTTATATTATATTTATAGGTATACATATGTTTATATGGTGGTGTGTGGTATATATATATATGTTTATATAGTATATATAATACATATGTTTATATAGTATCAATGCTATCTTTTAACTATTATTATTTAATACTATCTTTAATTATTTATAATATATTTATAGGTATACATGTGTTTAATATGATATATATATATATATATATATATATGTTTATATAGTATATATAATACATATTTTTATATAGTATCAATACTATCTTTTAACTATTATTATTTATACTATTTTAATTATTTATAATATATTTATAGGTATACATACGTTTATATGGTATATATATATATATATGTTATGTAGTATATATAATACATATTTTTATATAGTATCAATGCTATCTTTTAACTATTATTATTTATACTATTTTTAATAATTTATATATATTTATATGTATACATATTTTATATATTAATTCAAATAAGAATAATGAAACAAACATATAATAAGTATAAAACAAAACAAAACAAAACAAAACATAACTTAACTTATCACAACTTCAAGGAATAGCCTGGTAGTGGAATACTTGTCATTCATCTCGAGGTCACGAGTGTAAATCTCTGTAGTTGCAAATATTTGAATATTTTGGGATACTATTCCAGCGGTGGCAAGGTCCGTGGCGGCAGTGGCGCGTGTATAAATTAATAATTAAAAAGGGGTTAAATGCATAAGATAGTATAGGGAGAATAAGTAATATTACATCATTGTTCCTAAAATAGTGTATACTTTTGAAAGAGAACCATCACAGGGAATATTAACTTTTTTTGTAGAGTTTCTTAAGGCGAGTGTTCGATTTGGGACAACTGAATTATCTCATCTTCTATCATGATAATTTTCCTTCGAAAAATCACTTAAAGCAGTTTCTGAGTTAACAGCCGCCAACCGTATTTTCTAAATGTGACGGTAAAAATATATATATATATATATATATATAAATTCCTATATAAAATACAATGTAATAGGGATTTTTTTTTTTTTCAATTCCAGCAGCAATTTAAAATCACGTATCCATTCAAATTGAATAATTTAATTAGAACATAGAAAATTGCATAATCTTTGTTAATTATCTCTGCGTTAACTAAATATCAAGATGTGATGAGTTCACAATTGTTTTGGCAATACCATTCATGAGCTAACCTTTTAGGGTTGATAAGATTCAGTCCAAATATTCTATATGTCATTAGAGCAGGTTAGGTCCTACATTATAATGTGATAGACTTCCCATTATACTAATTTCACGTATCAAATTGTTTCCTACTAGTCAGGCCTGTAGCACACCCTCTCATATCAATTAAGAGTATTTGACTTAATTTTTTTGAAACATCTTACGTGACAATCTTGTGGATGAGTGTAGCTCATACCATGATAATATGACATCTTGTAATTAATTTAATTAAAAATAAGCGACCTATATAGGATCTTTAAAAATAAGTTGGTCTAACATTATTTTTTGTAAAAATGTATCATAAAGTCCTAAATATGTTATTTTAGATACTTATAAACTTATTTGGCAAAATTTGTCCAACACTATAGCATTTTATAAACTCTCAAACATGAATTTATTAGATATTTCAAGTGACTTGTAGTACCAACATGATTGTGATTAATCAATCATGACATCAAAACATAAAATACTTACCAAACACAGGTCAAATTAAATCGAAGCAAAAAGTCTAATTTCGAATGGACAAATGCCCATAAAAATAAAATAAAATTTTAGAAATAGTGGGTTTTTTTTTCTTAATAAGGGAACCGCCCTGCAGGCACTTTAAAAGCTATCGAGAGCCTTGGCAGCACCGCAATGCTAAAAAGATGCCAGAATTGCATGCACAGTGATCAGGTCAGGTGCGGTGGCCTCCATCATCCACCAAGCACCTCCTCGTCTGCTGCCCGTAGGCCCATTCTGTATCACTCCATTTCTGGGCGTCATCTGTTCCCTCTTCGCACCCGCGCGCGCCAATGCGAGTTTAGTCTACACTCGCTTTACCTACTAATACCTACCTTTCTTGATTATAATGGAAAGTACAGGAAATTGTAATCGTAATTAGATTCGGTCGAATCAGTATTAATTATATAGCGAGTATTTACACTTGTTTTATGAATTATTGATAATTTAAGAAGAATTACTAATCACTTGGCAAGTGCAACATACCTGTCAAATAATTTATCGGATTCAGTCAAACCAAATCCGAATAAGAAATTTCGAAAAATACATGGTATCATGACAAGTACGCAAGTAAATTATACGGGTAGGATAAGACGTACACCACGTAGCTTTGTTAAGATGATTCAGAAAAATGTGGTGCCACAAGATTATGGTCGTGTTGCTTGTGGGATACAAGGGGGAAAAATGCAATTTTGTACTGTAAAGTGACGCGATTTGAGTTTTAGTTTCCAATTTTATTTGACTTTTCCTCTTGTAAGTTTTTTTAAAACTAACAGTTTTGATCCTAATTTTGATAAATTTTAATTTTATGATGATACACCTCAATAATTTTGTGTTCGCCTGAACGATTCTACTAGCTAACCAAAGAACAATTCATGCTTTTTAATCTTCAGGTTATATAATTGATCCACAAATCTTAAAATTACACATGGAACGAGGTCGTTAAATAGTTAAATTCATTATTTTTTATTTTTGTTTTTAATATTCAAATTCAATTTTATTGAGAGTATAAAGCTAGCTAATTGTTTATGAGTATTATAGGCTAACGATAGTTGATCTATAATGATTAGTTGGATGTCGATTAGGAGTTAATTCGTTGATGTGTTAATGGGACTCTACTGATCAAATTAGGATACATAAATTCTAACCTGGACCTAATTTGATCGAACTCAACAAATTATACACTTGTCAATTGATTGGTCACTCTTCCTAAATTATCAACCATTCATAAGGCAAATGTAAAACACTCGCCACATGATTAACACTAGTTCGATTGAGCCAGGTTTGGACTAAAATTTCCCCTTTAATTAATTGATTTTTTTTATTTAATTAACTGAACTTAGTTTGAGCGAATTGTAACGAAAAAGGCATTTAATGGCTTCTGCATTTCATTAGTATAGAAAGTCACATTAAGTACCCCAGGTGCATCAATTGACTTTTTCACTTAGAGAACCTAAACAAAAGTAAAAGAAAAATGAAAATTTGTAAGGTTGATGATATAGCCAAAGCAAAACCTTAGTTCCAGATCAAATCTGCATAAAAATGTCCAATCATGCTGGTTATAAAATTAATCATTAGGGTTACAAAAGATGAAAAATAATTTATAACGAACTATAAATTCTAATTATGTCATTTATTTGTTAGTAATGTTTGGATTTATTACTTTATGTCATTAAGTAAAAGTTTAAATTAAAATATTAACATTCTAGCTTTCTAATATTTTGTAGGACAAATAACATTGTTGATTTCTAAAATTTACGATTAGAATCACTTTAATTCTTTATTTTTAAATTGTAATGTTTTAATATTTTAAAAATTCTAATAGAGTTTCACTTTAGTTCTTCTATTTTTTTTTTTTTGAGGTAAAATTATCAATTCAAAGTTTAAATTGCACTTTAATCTTTCAAATTTCTTATTTTTTGCACTTTAATCCTACAAGTTTTATTTTTTCCACAGTGGTCTTCAAACTTCTTTTTTTTTTCTCATACTCTGAAACCAAAAAAAATTAAAATTGAGGATAATACTTTATGGTGATTGCAACACTGAGGATAGTTTATAATTCTATACTTGTAACTTTTGAAGAACAAATGTGGAAAAAATCAATGTCAAGTACTAAAGTCCAACAAATATAAAATGTGAAAGACTATAGTGAAATTTGAATTTTAATTAACAACTTTGTCTTTAAAAAAATTGATTGAAAGACTAAAGTAAATTACTAATTATCAGTTGGTTTAACGAGATGAGGAGCTAGATCCCTTATGTAACGTTTAGGGTTCGAATCTTAATTTTGTAAATGAATTAATTGAGTTGGGGAATCGTCTCTATAATAGGCCTTTGTAGTGCATGATCTGAATTAATTTGTTAATAAATCATAATCGAGTGACTAAAATAAAAAATAACAACTAAAATAAAATATAATTAAAACTTTGAAAATTAAAACATTGCGACTTAAAAATAAAAAACTAAAACGATTCTAATTACAAACTGTAGGAATCATTTGTCCTATTTTCTAAATATAATTTGACAAGAGGTGCAAAAATAATAAACTATCTTCGACGAGCTACGCCCATTTCAATATTTTGGGAAAATTATTTGGTCCCATCGGCCACATGAACAGCACCGCACGGCAGAGGGTCTAACAACTCTCCACGCTCTCAAACAAGGTACGAAACACGCGCTACGTTTGAGAGTGGACTGTTGGAGAATGTGAGTTACAACCCCAACAGAAATTCACCTGGGACTATCACGTAAGGTGGCCCACACCAAATGGGAATTAGAGATGACGATCCACCCATCCCCCGCCAAGTTTCTTTTTTTATTTTTTGGTAAAAAGAGACGAAAGCACTACACACTAATTATCTCTTCTGTAACAATAGTATCACATATCCCTTGGGGAGGAGACTCCCAAACAACTAATCTCTTATCAATGTTGTGCCCCAACTTGGCTAAAGCATCAGCAGCAACGTTCCTGTCCCTTTTGATATGCATGAATCTAGCAATCCATGGTTTACGCATGAGCACTTGACAATCCTCAACAATACAGGCAAGGGGGTGCTCATTCAGCTGTGTCGTTGTGACCAGCTTGTACACCACCTCCGAGTCGATTTCCACTTGAATCTTTTCAACACGCCTCTCCCAAGCAATTCTCAATCCCTCACGAAGACCCAGCAGCTCAGCCACATTAATTGTAACGTCTCCAAGCTTAATTGAGAAGCCCACGACCCATTTTCCTTGATCATTGCGAATAAGGCCACCCGCAGCAGCTGACCTACGCTCTTCGACGTAGCTTCCATCTGTGTTCAGCTTCATCCATCCCGGTTCCGGCCTGTCCCACCTTGCTCCGATCACCCTGCTGGAATCTGTGTTGCTGATTTCGGGCAGTGTCCCTGCAAGATAACAAACCAACTTTTTGACAGAGTTAACCGTTTCCCAAGTAGGTTCCAATTTGTTTTCAAAGACATACTTGTTCCGGGTTTTCCACAATGTCCACACAATTGCCATGAAGAGTAGCGGCCACTGGATTTCAGGTAAAATAATGTTGCGAAACGAGGCATGAATATTGGTAAAGAACCAATTTTCAGGGTCAATGGCTGCAAATTTGGCAAAGTCCGTTGGGGTGATGATAAATTCCCACACCCTCTTAGCAACAGGGCAATGGAGTAACATGTGCAATATAGATTCCGTACCACCCCTGCATCTATTGCACAAATCCGAGGTGGTGAGGTGTCGTTTGTATCTATTCTCATTGTTAAGAATACTATTATGGTGACAAAGCCATAGGAAAACTTTGAACTTTTCTGGGAGTTTTTGGGACCAAATCCATGTCCATTTTTTTTCCAGTGACAATGAATGAGTCTCAGCCTTGCAAATGTAATTATAGGCCGATTTACATGAAAACAGCCCACTACTGGAGCCCCCCCAGATGCGGGCGTCTGCTTTTTCCGGATTAAGAGGAACAGGCACACTACTAATTTTTTGCCTGAGCTCATGAGGCACCACTGATTTCAGTCTGGAAATATCCCACTGCCCATTTTCATCAATGATACGACTAACCCTAATATCCGTTTCCTCCCTATCGACTTGAACTCCCTCCCATTCTTGGAGTTTAAAGTCTCCTAACCATCTGTCTTCCCATAGCGATATTCCCCTTCCATTCCCAATGCGCCACTGGATTCTATTCTCTATCATCCCAAAACTCTTGCGGATACCTTTCCACACCCACGAGACTTGGGGAGAAGGACGGTGATGAATCATTTCCTCATCCTTGAGATATTTTTTCCTATAGATCTCATTCCACAAAGTATTCTCATTTTTGAAAACTCTCCACCCCACTTTGGCAAGCATCGCCATATTACTTTTACGAGAGTCCCGTAGCCCCAAGCCCCCTTCGCTTTTCTTCCTAAGCACTTTGTCCCATCCCACTAGATGGACTTTCCTATTCCCAAGATAAGATCCCCAAAGGAAATCTCTATTAATACGATCAAGCTCCTTACACACACTCATAGGTAGCCAACCAGAGTGCATGGAGTAAATAGGGATAGCTGACATGACCGACTTTATAAGCGTGGTTCGCCCCGCAAGGTTGAGATTATTAGCTTTCCAAGCTGAGAGTTTACCTCTCACTCTATCGAGCAAGTCCAAATAGTGTGCTCTAGTGTATCTTCCTGTCGAGAGTTTCACACCCAAATATTTCCCCAGATTCGTGGTTCTTCCAATCCCAAGGATGCCAACGATACAGTCCTGCATGTGTCCGTTAGTTTTAGGGGAAAAATAAATCCTAGACTTAGCCATGTTGACTCGAAGACTAGAAGCTTGGCAAAAACGATTAATGACGCGAGTCACAGTGTAAGCATTCTTGAGAGTGGCTTGACTTGTAAGAATCACATCATCGGCAAACATCAAGTGGGATAACAATGGGCCGCCCCGACAACAGGCCACCGGGTCCCAATCCCTACTCTCCACCGCTTCCTCAATAAGGTAGCTAAGTCTTTCCATACAAAGAACAAAAAGGTATGGGGAAATTGGATCACCTTGTCTCAGACCACACGATGTGCTGATGGGATCCAGAGGTTCCCCATTCCAAAGTATACGGGGACGGACACACATGACACATGACATGATGAGCTTGATTAAGTTTGCCGGGAAATCAAAGAACTCCAATGTTTCCTTCAGGAACCCCCAACTAACTCTATCGTAGGCTTTCTCAAGGTCAATTTTAATCACCATATTACCCCTAGTGTTCTTAGACTTGTTAAGGGTATGAAGGAGTTCTTGCATAACCAGAACATTATCATGCGTGCTACGCTTGGGAATGAAGCTGCTCTGAAGAGGACCAATAATGGAGCCAATTAAAGGCTTAAGTCTAAGCACAATAGTCTTTGTGATGATCTTAAGTAGAACATTACATAGAGCTATCGGCCTAAACTTCGAGATGACCGAGGGATTCGGCACTTTAGGGATAAGGGTAATGAAGCAATCCCCTAATGCCGTAGGGACAGCCCCCCGATTGAAACAGCTACCCACAAATTCCAGCACCGAAGGTCCAACTATTTCCCAAAAAGTTTGGTAAAAGAAAACTTGGCACCCATCGGGTCCCGGAGCTTTATACGGGTGCATTGACTTGACCACCCTCAAGAGCTCCTCTTCAGAAATATTAGCTTCCAACTGAGCTGCCGATTGGTTAAGAATAGATTTCTGAAAGGGACTTCGATGAAGGCACTGAGTTACCGTATCCTCACTTCTCAAATACAGTTTGTTAAAGTAACTGTGCACATGCCTACGTATAATATCCTTATTAGTATGCCATGTATCGTCAATTTTAAGAGCATAGACTTTATTCTTTCGCCTTCTACTTAATGTAGAAATGTGAAAGAACCTCGTATTTTTATCACCGAATTTGAGCCAATTAACTCTGGATTTTTGGAACCAGAGTAATTCCTCTTGGTGAAGCAGCATGTCAAATTCAGAAATGAGTTTTCTTTCAAGATCTTGAAGAAAGGAGTTTTCGTGCAAAGCAAGTTTCTTTTGTATACCTTCAATCCTAGCAGCTAACTTTCTTTTTTTATGGAAGATATTACCAAAAATATTTTTGTTCCACTTATTCATAGTTTTCGGCAGGTTGGATAGGGCAGTGAGAATATCCCCCTCCCCACCCCACACATCCGAGATTTGGTTTACACAATCGGGGTGTGTAGTCCAAGCCAACTCAAAACGAAACGGTTTGTTTTTAGGAACATTTTCAATACCGTCACAAAGTGTGAGAATGGGATGGTGATCAGAATGAAAGCGAGGTAAAGTCAGAACCATACCTTCGGGAAATTTGAGCCTCCACTCCTCATTGATCAGAGATCTATCAAGCCTTGCCTTAATCAGATTTCTTCCCCCTCTTCTATTCGTCCATGTAAACTTAGGACCTTGGAATCCTAGGTCCATCAGCCTGCATCTACTCATCCCATCTTGCAGCCGACGACACCGATTCCAATCCCCGTCTCTTCCCCCTCTTTTTTCGGATAGCAGTGCGATATCATTAAAATCACCATTAAGCAGCCACGGGCGATTAAGACATGAGCTCATACCCTGGAGCGTATTCCACAATTCGTCCCGACGTTGTGCATGTGGGCTAGCGTAGATCCCTGAACAGATCCAACCCTCTTCAACCTTTGGCCCGATTACTGCATGGATGGCTTGCGGCGTAACACCTAATATTTGTACTTGAATATGGTCGGCGTTCCACAGAAGCCATATGCCCCCTTCTCTTCCTCTAATCGGAGCTCGACACACATCCGAGAATCCAAGAGTATCAGATATACGGGCAGCTCTCTCTTCCGAAACCTTAGTCTCAAGAAGATACACAAGATCTGGTTGATAACTCCTAACAAGCTCTCTGAAGTGCCGGCGAAATTCTGGGCTACCGGCTCCTTGACAGTTCCAGGTTAAAACTTTCATATGGAAACGCGAGTGAAGCCACCAGACGCAGAGAGGTGTCTAACTTGAAGCCCTCTCCCACCCCACTTCGACTTCCATACCAGTATCTGTATCATATTCCTTTTGCAAATCGGTGCTATCCTTACCGTTACCACTGCCTTGTGCCAACGCAAAGGGAGGACATGCACGCTCCCCATATATTATTGGATCCCGTTGAGTATCTCCTTCGTTAGAAAGATAAATTACCTCACTAAGTGGACCTGGCTGGGGAAATTTTGGTGTGTCACGGTCAACCAAAACATGAGTTGTCGATATGGAGTTGGGGTTGGGGGTGGTTGTGTAATTTCTGAGGCTGTCAAGGTTGCAATTGTCAATATCAAAACGGGAATGGCTTGATGTGTCTAAGGCTAATTTGACTGAGGATTTACAAATAATAGGGACCTCCACGAGGTCCATTTCGACGGCTGGTGCCTTGGAACTCGAGGCTAGGGGCCAACTCAGGTTTGCTTTTCCTTGCAACAAAAAGGCTTGGCTTGGGTTAGGATTTGACTTTGGTGATGTAGGCTTCGTAGCCTTCCTATGTCCAAATCGAGCTGGGGTATCCAAAGCTTTCCTTTGATTTATGCTGCCCAAAGAAGGGGAAATCTTGTCCTGTGAGCCCTCATCTTTTCCTTGCAGAACCTCAGGCTGTTGTACCTCTCTTAGGATCTCGAATTGATTTACTTCTTTCAGCCGGCCAGCCTGCCCCACCCCACTCTTATGCACTCTTTGTTTCCCTTTCTTCACTATCATCCAGTCACCGTAGCCTTTCTGTACCTTCTAACTTGCCTCCGGACTTTGGACCGTTGGTTTCTCGGTACTGACGCTGGAGTTGTTTGCTGCATTCCGGGGACATTCCGAACTCCGGTGGCCGACCAGTCCACATTGGAAGCAAAATGCCGGGAGATTTTCATACTCAAGAGGCCATAATCTTCCACCAATGTCGATTGCGCTCCGTAACGATTTTTGGAGGTCAATTTGGACGCATAACCTAGCAAATTTGCCTCTGGATGCCCAGTATGTATTGTGATCAATTTTCACTGGTTCGCCCAAGCTGGCCGCAATATGATACATCATTTCCTCTCGATAATATTCTATCGGCAGCTCTGGAATCCGTATCCAGGTGATGGCAGTGGTAACTTTGTCTTTAGATGGCTGGAAATTCGGGCACCATTTTCTGGCTACAAGATAATGATTCGATACAACCCTTGGTCCCTCCGTGAGGATGAATTCGGCTCTTTCTCTATCATTCACCTTGAGTAGAAAGCATCCATGGCCTAGATTTATAAGCTCAAAATCGCCTTGTAGTCTCCACATGCTGTTAATTCTAGCTGAGAGAACGTTGAAGTTGATGGACCTGCCTAGCAGTTTCAGGACAATGGCTTCCTTCCATGGAGCTTGAATTTCAAGTTCATAATCCTTTTGTAGAACTAATCTTGGGAATGGGTACTCATCTGTGGGCTCAACCACTTTGACTTTGTCGAGATCCTGTAACCCTCGCTTCGAAAACTTGATAGCCTTCTGTTTGGATCTGTTCATTAAAGACTCCAAATACGACTGCTGGCCTCGTGTGCTGTGCGGTTCTTCATCTGGAGGGTGATGCTTGCCATCCATGAAGCAACAGTCCTCCATGTCTTCCATGCTGTCATCGTGCTGGTTTCCTGTCTTAACCTTCTTAGTGCTTCTCTGCATAAGATCTTCCTCTTTAGGGGAAAAGGATGGGGAGCGTTCTCTCTCGGAGCTGGTCATTTAGCAAGCGATATCTCATATGTTTAATGTTTCCCCCGCCAAGTTTCAGTCTCATTAATGCAAGCATTATTTAATTTTAAAGCTAAAATAACAAAACGAAACACAAGTTCATTTCACCAAGATCTAAGGTGTTTAGCTGCACCCGAAATTTTATATTTCAAACTGTATCTTATCTTTTATTTTAATATACCAATATAAATCAAATGCAAAGATCTCAATTTACAGGTTAAGTGTATAATTAAAAAAAAATTATACACTTGAAATAAATATGTATTTTGAAATAGGAGACTAAATGTCGTTTTGAAATAGATGATTTTATCCGACTTATTTAAAAAATATTACAGGTTTCTATATCTTACAACGTGTTTTAGAAATTTAAAAGATGTTAAAATTACTTTACAAATAAGTTTTTAAGGGGTTTTGGATAAATAATATAGTTGTAGCTTTATATAATATGAGAAACAATAATTTTGTAATTAATTTAATTAAAAGTAGAAGAACGTTTTGAGATTATAAAAATATAGCAACCCCTTACTTTACTTAAAAAGAGTTGATATAGGACCTAAATCACGCGTCTGGATACCAGAGTTGAGTAGGGAGATCTAAGAGAGATGCTTGAAAGACATGTTGATCTCATAACAAAATACTTTTAGGACCTACTGAAAGTATTCCCAACATAGATTCTCCAACACTTAAATTAGACAAGAGGTCAAAAATAATGAGCAATCCACGGAGTATTTATAGATGTGAGTGAATACGTCTTATGGTATAGCGCCACATGGAGGGGCCTTAACGAGAAATCGAGTCAAGGCCCAGGATCTGAGTCTTAAACTGGGTCTAAGTGAGTCGTCCTGAAAAATGCAGGTCATAGAGTGTGTGGGTATTCTACTAATAACTAGGGGCATATCGTCCGTCCAGATATCTTAATATGTTGTAACCTCATTTTAGGATTTTGTGATATCGTCTTGCTATTTTAGTCTTTTCAAAGTAATTATCAGCTGCTAACATCTCATTTTAGAAATTTATAAACTAATTTCCTAAAGTTTTTGTCAAACAATAGTCTATAACATTTCATAAATTATAAAATATCTCGTGAAATATTTTAACAAGCTTGTAAATTTAGCCCAACACCCTATCAATCAAACAATTTCGCTTGGTGCTTTGTTGAATATTGGAAGAATTTCCAAGGGAAGCCAGAAGTACTACTGCATGAAATTTGTAAATAAGTGACATTTGTGCTAATAATGTTTCTTTCTTTGTCTATTTTTTTTTTCAAAAAAAAAAAAGAAAAAAGAAAACGAAAAGTTTCTGCATCAACAATAGTTGCGATTAAAGTCTGAACTCGATCGATGCTATTTGTGAATTGATATTCTTCAAAGTTAATTTGGGTCATTTGCAATTATTTCTTAACTAATATTTCCTCTTATTTCCTTTGAGACAAAATACTTATAATTCTTAATAAGTCTCTACTTGATTGACACATTGTTATTGCTAGCTTATGAAGCTCCAACGTAGCTCTGTTCAAAGTTCCGTAATTTCCGTTATTCATCTCGTGGGAGTAGTTTTTGGCAGTTCGAATCCACTGCTTTAAAACGGTGTTACATCTCCTCCTACACTCATCAAAATACGTTACGTGTATTGATGAGCGGTTGAGATAAATAAGAAAAATTTTTAAGATTCTCTTTCCTTATCTCAACCACTCATTAAAACACGTGACATATATTGATGAGTATAGAAGGAAATATAGTATTATTTTATAATAGAGGATCCGGACTGAGTATTTGGAGTGTGCTTTCGGAGAAGTTCTTATTCAACATTTCATATTCTGCATGCCTAATGACCAAAATACCATTGAGCTATTTTCTACAAGTCCCAATTATTGATTGAATTGGAAAAAGAGAGAGAAAAAAAAAACTATTTAAAGAGAACCGCGATAAATTAATATAGTAAACATGCAGTAATCTAAGAGGAAATTTGCACGGATCAAACATAGACCCTTTGCTAAATAGTTGGACCATCTTCCCAATTATATCACTAGCAATACATGCACACTCGACGTTATAAAATAAAAAACTATGATTTAATTATATATATATATATTTAAGTCTATTTTTTTATCATAATAAGTATTAAAAAAATCAAATAAAACATAATTATATAAATAAAATTAAATAGGAAAGAGAAAAATATAAGATTAAGCTGAATAAAAAAACATTAAAAGTAATGATAGGAGAGAGAAAAAAAATGAAAGGAAAACAAAGAGATAAATTAAAAGGTCAAACCAAAAGCACTAAACAATTATTAGAGAATATCAGTGCTTTATAAAAAAAAAAGTATAGATAACAAACACCCACACAGAGGTTCACTTTTGAGCTACAGCTTTCTTTCTTTGTGCAAAATAATTGTGGTTTGGAAATGTGGTGGGGATACTATGATCAAATTTTATCACAACTCGAAATTTCTATAATATTGAAATCGTAATTAACCAAATTCCCAGTATTAATTTCATGAACATGGCTTTTAACGGCGATGGGCATTATCAAGAAAAGTGAATTTCTGTGGACAAATTTATCCCATAAGTTTAATGAAATTGGACATGAAATGATGATTGAAATTGACAATTCACACATCCCATCTCTTACGTGGGATCATTGAAACCGTATATTATTATCAATTCTGTAGCCGAGTTCCCACCAGAGAATTTTAAAAAGTTTATTACAGTTATAGAGACTAGATTTCCATATTTGTGTAGGTTCATCGATGATAATTGACTTGTGTCATAAAATAAAGGAATAATTACTCTCATATTTTTTGAATTTAAATAAAATTATAAAAAAAAAGTTTATTTTAGATATTACCAATATTCTCTAACAAATATCAATGTTTATCAAAAACATTCTGTCGTTCGGGAATTTTTGAGAATACCCTCGGTTAGTTTTTCCAACATTTTTTCAAGATCAAATACTCTTATTTATTGTAAGGTTTTTGAAATTTGAAAGGTGTTTTTTATAAATTTTCGAATTGAAAATACCCTTGGGTAGTTTCTCCAACACATAGGCAATGATGGATGACGCTCTTCAACGTGTTTTTATGACAGGATTTGGAAGGATCTTGAGCTGATTGTAATAAGCAACGCATTGGTGAAATTCATTTTGGGATAGGGTCGATAGTGATGGAGGAACTGGGTGGAGGAAATGTAATGTCGAGCTAGGGTTTGATATAGTTTTTGTTCAATTAAATCCAAATAGATTAAGCATTGACAAAATTTAATGAGGGGTTTTGACGGACTTAAGGAGATGAAAAAATTGGTATGTAGCTTCCCATCTAGGTGGTAGCAATACAGCATTGGCGTGGGTGATTGTTCATTTTCAACATAAAAAATAATTATTTGTAATTTCGCCCAAACTTGAGGGGTGTGAGGGTAATTCTTCCTTACAAATATCTAAGGCAAAAAAGGCATTATAGCTTTTTATTTGATTTAACAATAATAGGACAAAATTCAAGCAGGTATTGCTAATTTTCAAAATAAGAAAGGGTTATTTGTAATTTCATCTTAATTCAGGTATAGTGAGGTTAATTATACCTAAAATAAATTATAAACAATCTTAAATTAAGAAATTACGTTTGCTTAATTATCCATAAGAAGAGTCTAATTATTCATATACTTGTGGTGGATATATCCAATGCGATCGTAAAATGAGATGCAATTTAATTATATATTTAAAATTTGACAATATAACTTTATAAATATTTACAAATTTTTTTAATGAATAGCAAGTTGTTATTTGTACCTGAAAATTATTATTGATACTCCCATTTGATTTATATTTTTTTTTATCGATTCACCAATATATTCTTTTAATTTTTAAATACTACTTAATTCATTTATTGGACCAAAAAAAAAACCTTAATAATATAATTTGTTGTTCTTTACCCATTATTTTGTATATGTAAATACCAATGGGATTACATAATATCTTTTGCATTTTTTGTTACCAATGATTTTATAAATTTAATTTTTTAATTTTGTTTCATATTTTCATATATATTTTAGAAGTTCTAACTAGGACTTGAAATTTTTGCTGATTATATATATATATATATATATATATATATATATATATTAGTGAGTAAATAGGTTAAATAAGAAAGATAACTGAATGAAAAAAAAAACTGGAAAAGTTAACGTTGTGACTTCGTACATGTTTTATAATTTAAAGGTGAAATTGATTAACATTAAAGATAAGGGTATGTATATTGTTCAAATTAATAAAAACAGTGTCTTAAAAATAAATGGGCTTTTAGTCAATTTATTAATAATAACAAAAAGTAAGAGTAGAATACAAATAACAAGTCCCATATTAATACATAGGGAATTGTTATCGATATTCCAAGGTTGTGATTGTCACTTTATCTTTGCTTTTTATATTGATAAATTGATTAAAATAACAATTCATCTTTAGAACACTATTTTTATTGATTTCAAGAGCATATATATCATTTTTTATTTGTTAATCATTTTCATATAAAAAGCACTTGAGATCACAACCTTAGTGTTAATGTTTAATTTTTTCTTTGATCTTTCTTTTTCATCCTACTTAATATGAATAAATATTACTAGCAAAATTTTTCAAGTCATATACATAGACCTTCTAAGACATATGCAAAATTATGAAATAAAGAGTGCGAATTAAATATATAAAAAAATTGGTTAGTAAAGAAAACAAAAGATATCATTTAATCTCACTAATATTCAAAATACTAGATAAAAGGCAACATATTGTATATTTCCACCAATTCTATATTTTGACATTATCTAACTTCCAAGAAATAAAATATCTATTCCGAAAAAACAAAGAACTTCAAGACTACAATTTATAACTCATGATTTTCCATTCACAATTTGCTTCACATATATATGAGTAATAGTAGATCAATTTGCACATAAAGGGATAAATTATATTAGATAAATGTATTTATGTTAAAATTAAAGTATTTGAGTTGTGTCATCCCAAAATTAAATAAATAAACATCCAACTCTTGGTATTCATAAGCTCAACTATCTTCTCCAATTCAAACTTCATTGTTCAATCTTCTAAAATATTAGTCTCTTCAATTTTCCAGTAATTAAATTTAGAAGAAAAAATAGAAAAATTATGATGCAAAAATATATGCAAAATGTCTACACAAAAGACAACAATACTAGAATAAGAACTTTGTTGACCATCATCCACCAAAAATAGAGTTGAGGATACTAGCTTTGAAGTTGCCATCACCAAAGTCGAGAAAAAGATGGTGAATAATATTTTTATTTTTAGCGGGAATGTGAAAATAGACTATTAGGATTTTTTTTGTTCGATAAATCAAATAGAATTAATATTTAAAAACCAAAAGGGCATATTGGTCAATAAGCAGAAATTATAATTTGAGTGAGAGTACCAATAACAATTTTGGAGTGCCAATGACAATCCACTAATATATATTTTGGACTATTTTCAATATTTATATAAAATTTATGATGAGTGAAATAAAAACAATTTGAAATAAAAAATATATATTTATTAATTTTCAAAAACACACAATTTATTATTACAAGGGTATTCTTATTACATGGTTAAAAATTATAAAATTCATTGCATGGAGTAAGCCGGCAAAATTATGAAGTGTTTAATTTAATCCAACATCAACACTGCATCTGCACATTACGTGATTATGCCTATTTGTGGATTGCTTCCTCTCGCTTTGGTTCTCTAGTCTCTACTTCTCCACCCACCATCCCAAATGCTCGGCCCTTACCATTTATGTTGGTATTATTTAATTGGAGTAAGTGAATAAAACCTGCCTCATTGATTAGCTGGACATCTCCTAATTTTTAGATTATGAATCCAAATTTTTGTGAATGTAGGTATTATTCTATTTATATTACTAATTTTTTTGACTATACAATAGTTTCATATTTCTATAATATATGGTAGTTATTGATTGTAATAATTTGTATCGTGGTTTCGCATTTTTTTTTTGTGATATTTGGTAATTATTAATTGTAATAGCTTATGCTTCATTTGGCATTATTTTCGCACTTCTTTAATAGCTAGTACGTAATTATTTATTCTAATGGTTTGTGTCGTAGCTTCGAATTTCTTGTTGAGATCTCGCCATATTGTCGTTCCATAAATGTTTTTTGTAAGATTCGTAGATTAGGGAATTTGTTCAGAGATAACATATGTACTTTAGGTAACTTTTTTGTTGGTAACTTAGTGATACAGTTAACTAATTAGGCTTTCAATTCTACTATAAATTGGTAGTTGTATATATCATTTTTCATTGAAGTGAATTAATTAAAATTTTCCATTTCTTACTTTCAAGTTAGTACCGGAGCCCACCCTTTTTCCTTTGAATCTAATATTAGTGAAAAAATATTGAATCACATGGGACAAATTTGATTCTCGTGCTCATTCAATTTGGAGGTGTGTTAACACTAGAATCATTTTAAATGAATCAAACTGTGATATTTGCTTTAAATCAAAAGGCTTTCACTTCTAAACAAAGTGGAAAGCCTCGTTTTGAATACAAGGGGAATTGGTTGAAATTTTTCCGCAATTGGATCATTGGGATAAACTTGTCATGAAAGATCCAGATGACGTAACAACATACTAGAAGTCTATTGTACAGAAAAGGGTGCACATATTTCTTGTTGGATTGGATGGTGATTTTGAATAGATTAATGGAGAAATCCTATGCAAAGAACCAATCTTAGGTTTAGAAGAATGTTATACATTAATTCGACAAGAAGCAATACGTCGTTCAACTTTAAGGAGAGAAATTGGAAATTTTTGAAGCAGCAGCAATGGTGACCCATAATCAGCCAAAGACAACCAAATGTATTGAAAAAACAACCTACAAGTGTACTCATTGTGATCAGCCTGGACATACTAAAGATAATTGCTATAAATTGGTGAGCTTATTGATCTCGACCACGGCTGCTTTGTGTTAAAGGTGGACGACAAAGAGAAGGCCGAAAACATCTTGACGGAGGGCCCGTGGGTGCTTTTCAACCATTACCTGGTCGCACTCAAATGGCACCCCAATTTCCAACCCTCAAAAGACAAGCTCAATTCCACCATTGCATAGGTAAGAGTCCCTGAACTGCCTGCGGAGCTTTATCAAGAGCACATCACCTTCTCCATGGCCTCAAGCCTAGGCATGCCCATCAAAGTGGACCACAACACATACTGGGCCTCTAGGGGCAAATTCGCCCGATTTTGCATCCAAGTTAACCTTGCAAAACCATTGAGAAGTGCACTCGATGTCGACGGAGAGCTCTTTCCCATTGAATATGAAAGTTTACCCATTATCTGTTTCGAGTGTGCGGGAGTTGGCCATCATGCACCTGAGTGCCCACGCAATACCGCTACAAACACCAATATGGACGATAGGAATTCACAAAACCACTCCGACACACCAGAGCACAGCCAACGGATACACGATGAATGGTATGGCGATTGAATGATCGTGAAAAGGTAAAAGCCGAAAAACCAGACCAAAAAGATAGGGCACAGTGGGAGCAGACCAGCAACAAAAAACAAGTTTGAGGTGTTGCAGCAAGAGCAGCAAAAATCTGACGTGCACGCGTCCTTGGCGGCAGATTTCATTGAAATAGGAGTACAGAGTCTGGGGACTTTGCCCCATGCGAAAGGGAAAAATGTTATTCCCCAATATGGCATGCAAAGTCAAACTAAGAAAAGAGGGCTACAACTTAACCCTGGACAAAAACCAACTCTAGTCTTTCACCAAAAAAATGACCTGCCTTCTTCCTCTCGGTCATGCAGCAACAAGACACCTTCCAAAAACACTCTGGTGGAAAATTCTAGTGACCATTCAGAACCAAAAACCACCCGAGCAACCAAAGGACCCAACCAACCTTTCTCCCCATTTCCAGTTTTCTGCCCATATCCCAAATCGGGCACAAGTCTTATCTTCCGACAAGCACTCCAAACCAAAAATTCGTGAAGATGGACTTATCGTGCCGGCATGTGTTGATGAACGTCCAGGCCAATATTGCAGACCTGGACTCAAGGATCTCAAGAGTTCGGCTGCTCATAATACACTCTTTGTTTTGGTAAATAGGGACCAAGTTCACATTGTATCCGCATCCGACTCAACCATGGCTGAAGTGTTTTATGGAAGTCCAAATCAGTGATCTAGAGATGCGACGCCAAATCATGTGGTGATCGAGTCTTATACGACAGCTCCTTTGGAGTCGAGACAGTAACCCTAAGGACTTTCCATCCCACAGCAACCATATCTAGTGTTTACCCATGAAATTTTTATCATGGAACTGTCAAGGGGCTGGAAATCCCCAATTCCGTAGCCACTTTCTAGAGATTATCTGAATGTATGACCCGAACATGGTTTTCCCTCTCGAAACCAAAGTTTCGAAAGAACAAGCAGCCACCATTTCAATGAACTTGGGATTTTCTAATGTCAATAGCACCCACCGTTGGCCGAAGGGGTGGAATTTGGTTGTTACGAAATGAATTCTACATTCATGTTTATATCTTGAACAATTCAAACCAGGTAGTGCATGCTATTATCGGTCCAAGGAATGGCACTAGTTGGTTTGCTCTGGCATTTATGCAAGCCCGAATAAGAGGAAATGATATGATCTTTGGGAGAAGTTACTTTGTTTTAGCACCAAACTCAATAAACCGTGGTTTCTAACCGGGGATTTCAATGACATTGTGTTTGTTGATGAGAAGAAGGGGAGAACTCCAGCTCACTAGTCCCGTTGCACAAGATTATTAGATGGAATGCAAAAATGTAACCTGAGTGATCTTAGAGCCCAGGGCCCCAAAGCTCACATCGACAAATAAGAGGGAAGGTATACACAATACTCAAGCCTGATTAGATAGAGCCATGGCTAACCTGGATTGGCTTCTAAAATTCCCTGAGGCTTTCGTGCTTGTGCTGCCACGGACGCACGCCGACCACAACCCGCTCTTAACTATGTGCGATGGCATGGGACCTCCGACCACAAACAAACCATTTCGGTTTGAGCTCGCGTGGACTTCTCATCCGGAATGCGCTGATGCCATTCTATCGGTTTGGAAGAACGAAATTAACGTCATGGAGGCCTTGCAAAACTTACCAAAATCGGTGCATGCATGGAATAGAAGGCAATTCAGTAACATCCTTCACATAAAGAAAACTCTTTTGAGAAGACTTAACGGTATTCAAAATGTTTTGGCGGTGAAAGATGTCCTATTTTTTACGAACCTTGAAAAATATCTGTTGTTGCATGAGTATAGCACAACACTGTATCAGGAAGATGTGTTATGGTACCAGAAGTTGAGAATTAAATGGTTGGTGATGGGCGACAAAAATACAAGAGTTTTCCACATTTCCACCATAACTCGGAGAAGGAGAAACAAAGTGAACGTGTTGAAAATCCAAAGGGCATGGAAAATTGACCAAGAGCTTATAAAGCTCCATCTTCACACATATTAGCTCTATTTTTTACGATGCACCAGAACGTTGTCAAGCCACTCTGCCTATAGTCTACATCAACAAATGTTAACCGAACAAAAGGCGGACCAGCTTGGTTTAACACCAAACAAAGAAGAAATTTGGAGTGTTTCAAGACATGCATCCACACAAAGTGCCAGGGCCGGACGACTGTTATGCATTCTTCCACCAAAAACTCTGGAGCATCGTTGCAGAATCTGTAGTCCAGTTCATTCAAGACTGTTTTGGCCGAGGATGTGTTCCACAAGCAATAGGGGACTTCAATATAGTACTCATCCCAAAAGTGCTCCAACCGAGTACGATTTTCGAATTTCACCCGATTGTGCTTTGCAAAGTTATCCTGCAAGCTATAACTAAGACGTTAGTGTTGAGACTCAAACACTTCATAGCCGAACTTGTCGGTCTGTGGCAAAGATATTTCATACCGAGACGTAGAACACAAGATTATATATTTACAGTCCAAGAGTTGTTCCATTCCATTAACAAGTCAAAAAGTAAGGTGGGCGAGATGAGTATTAAACTCAATCTCGAAAAGGCAAATGATAAAATCCGATGGGACTTCCTCTAACAAACCCTTTCATTCTTTAATCTCCCGAAAAGAATTATCGACTTAATCAAGAGCTACGTAACATGTATTCAGCCACTTATTCTTTGGAATACGGAACCAATGGAAGCTTTTGAAACTGTTGGGAATGGGCTTAATTGTGATAACATTGATAGGAATTAATCTAGGATGAAGCCATTTCTGGTGAAAATTCATAGATAAAGTCTCGTTAAATGTTGTCTATGTGTTAAAGGATAAGTATAAAATCCCATATGGGATATTTAACCTTGACAATTCGAGTATTTATGCAATTAAGTATTATTGTGGTGTAAACTAAACAACTAAGTACCGCATATGGGTAGTCCCACACGCAACCGCGGGCATTGGGGTGAATTGTCACGGTCCCGGTCTTATCTTTTATTGAACTAGCCCTGGCTTAATTTCAACCGTTACAGAATCATAATGCACAACATTAATTTTGAAACGGTTAATGGTTACAGAATATTAATGCGCGATATTGATTGTTGAGTAACTGATGGCTGTTACTTACGGTTACGAATTCAGATTTAATTATCTGAGACGTTACAAACGGTTGTAGCAGTTACCATTTTAGAATTAATTATCAGTATTAAAATCATGTATTATTTTTCCTTATCTGCTCCTGTTCTCTGCAAATCACATAGAATAGACACAGAACAAACAAAGAGAGAATAACAAGTACATTGTTCTTAAGAAATTGATCAGTCTTAGAGTGTATACACTTGATTCTTTTGGGTGTGTGTTTTAGGTTACACACACATCCACTTGAGTTGATTAGCTTTCAAAGTGAGGTTCAAAGTAGTAGTGCGGCTTGGAATGGACCTCTGGACTATCTTATCCTGGAAAGAGTATCGCAAGTCCATCACACCGGTCAGTGGGGCGAATATTTCTTTAAGGCAAACTGGTTCAACCTGGTGATTTAGTTGTACCTTTTAAAATAAATACTGATAAGTCTACTGTACTTTTTGTTTATTTATTTGTTTACTGCATTGTTTAATTTGTTTTTGACTATAGTGTTTTTACTGTAAAACTGTTATTAGTATTTATATTATCAAATAAATCCACCCATGAGAATATCGAATTATAGATATTCTATTCTATCGTTTTTCAGTAGAAATTAAATGCAGACTACGACAAGAGGACCCCATTTCCCCTTACCTTTTTGTGCTATGCATGGAGCGGCTAACATATTTGATTGAGGATGCCGTGAGCTACAAGAGATGGAAACCAATGGCGATTTGTCGAGACCAGATCTCCCTATCTCACATTTTGTTTGCCGATGACATTATCCTCACCCAAAAATCAGGCATTTCCAATGCAAGGGCGATCAAGAATATTATTGTTGAGTTTTGCGCTACATCCAGACTCCAAGTTAACCTCACAAAATCTAAAGTGTTTATGGCACCGAAAGTGCCATCGAATGCCAAAAATGAGATTTGTGAAGTCCTTGGAGTGGCAAGCACCAACTACCTAAGGAAATACTTGGGAATTAAGATGATAAAATGGCAGCACTATAACATGGTGTTTTCGGAGTTGATTGACAAAGTGCAAAACAAGTTATCAAAATGGAAGGCTTCCAATTTGAACATTGCCGGCCGGACAACGTTGGTCAAATTTGTCATGTTCACGATCCCAATTTATACGATGCAAACTCACTAGATCCCATCTAAAGTGTGTGACCAACTTGATCGTATCAATCGGAACTTTTTATGGGGCAGCTCCGCCGAAGCCAATAAGGTGCATCTCGTGGGTTGGAACAAAGTGATTCGTCCAATGGCAGAAGGAGGTTTAGGGATTAATAAAAGCCGCAAGATGAACATTGCGTTATTGAGCAAAGTTGGGTGGCGCATTATGAAAGATGATTCTTGTGCATGAGCTAGAATATTCAGAGACAAATACTTGAGGAACAAAGACCTACTCTACCATACGCCCAAGCCGGATTCATCATGGATTTTGAAAGTTATGGCTCGAAACATTAAAGTCGTGGAAAGACTGATCAGTTTGCAAATAGGGAATGGAAACAGTATATCCTTTTGGTTCGATAGGTGGCTTGGTAGACATAAATTGGTTGAATTAATCGATGGCCATGTTACTAGAATGAAGCTATGCTCATGATTGCAAATTTGCTGGATAGTGGGCAAAAGCGTTGGACTCTTAGTGGGCTCATGACACCAATCCCGTAGGAGGTCTAGAATAGGGTTGAGTGCAAGCCGCTGCCGCTTAACACCGAATCTAGGGATTTTAGGATCTAGCAAGGCTCCTAAGATGGAAAATTCACTTGCAAGTCTGTGTATAACCATCTTATCTCGATACATAGGGGTGGATGAAACGTGATAGGGTCATGGAGTTGGTTGTGGAGCATCAACTGCCCGAAGAAGCTTAAAACCCTCATATGGTTATGTTGCCACCAAAGCATGTTAACTAACTCCTTGTGCTTTCACAGAAACCTCACAATAGTTGATGCATGCCCATTTTGCCCGGGTATCCAGGAAGATGAGTTACATATGTTTCGGGATTGCTAAAGGGCTGCGAAAATTTGGGAGTTCACTGTCTCCCCAAACCCAATTCATGGAATTTCGTCAGCTGGAACAAGATCATTGGTTTAAGGACAATATCAAAGCTGAGTTCCAGAATATCATCGTCCCAGACAGCCGATGGTGCATGGTTTTTTGGCTACACTTTGGGCAATTTGGATTGCTCGAAACAAGTACGTTTTTAGGTGGCCAAAGGGAACATCTCAAAGAAACCATCAATGTTATTAGAAGAATGCTCATTGATATAGCGGCTGCATTTCCCGCAAAGCCTATACATAACAAACTGGGCACCTCCAAGACTCGTCGGGAAAGACCCACACATGGCTGGGTTAAACTAAACACCGATGGAAGTGTTCTTCAACATTGAAAGTTGGGCGCAGTAGGGGGTTAGTAAGAGACCACTTGGGCTACTGGATCCTTGGTTTTTCACACTACTAGAAAAATGCTTATTAACGACGGTTATAGAGATGGATTTTGCAGAATTTCCATCACTAAATAGGTTTTCCACTGATTCAGTTAGGGACAAATTCCGTCGCTAAAAGGCCGGTCGCCAAATTTAGTGAGGGATTTTTCCGTGGGAAGTTTTCCGAGGGTTTTAGTAATGGATTTAGGCGTCACAGCCAGTAATGATTTGAGTGACGGTGATTATCGTCACAAAAGGTTAGTGACCGCAGTTTCCGTCACTAAAGAGCCTACCAAACAAATAGAACATATCTCTTTTGCGAGGGCTTCGATGATTCGGAATAGTATTTTCATTGGACCGCCGCCACCGGCCCCCACCATGCCACCATGCTAGCCGCCCCCACTCACCGGACCACCACCGCCGTTGGATTAGTATCTCCCAGAATGTGCAAATTTTTGTAGCTAAGGGGATTTGAACTCATGACGCCAAGGTTGAATGCCTAGTACTCCACCATTAAACTATTACAAAAAGTTGTGATATATTTTGTTTTATTTTATACTTATTATATATTTGTTTGATTGTTCTTATTTTAATTTATTTTTTGTTTAACTCGAATTTACAAAAGAACTATAGGTTTGGATTTGAAATTGAGTTGGAAATAAAAAAAATTCAATTATTTTACTTGAGTTCAAAAGTTAATGTACTATTTTATAATTTTATATAATATAAACATAATATTAGAAAAGGACTTGCGAGTTTGTGAACAAGAACTATTTAGTTTGAATTCTTTGAATTTGAGCTTGAGTTAGTTAGTTAAGCTCATAAGTAAATTCGATTCATTTGCATCCACAATCACTAAGTAATAAGAAATGTTGTGTTAAAATTCTCGAAACATAAATTCAAATAAATGTTCCTTCTAGGTTGTAATGTGGAAAGTGATAGTGATTAAAAAAAATGGAAAAAACTGAAAAGGAAGTGATGGACTTAAATTATATAATAAAAATTTGTAATGGAAAAATGCTTTAAGTCAAACTAAAATTATATAATAAAAATAAATAAGAAAAAATAGTTAAAATTTGATCAAGCAGTGATGAAAGAAACTAAAAAAGGTAATCTATACTATTATATTAAGTAGGAGGACCTCTGACTTTCCTTTTGGTATGTTTAATGATGATATTTTCAAAATACCTTTAACTATGTTTCTTTCTTCTCTGTTTTTTTTTCTTCTTTTTATTTTTTGTCCTTTTCTATTCTCATCTCCCTCCCTTTTCTTCTTTCACCTTCCTATTTTTAAATGTTGTTGTATTCCAAATTTTCCATTTATTTTTTAATAAAAAAATTAATGTTATTCAAAAATTTATTTTTTCAGCTTATCATAAATTTAATAAATATATTTTCAATAAATAAAATATAATACGAAAAATTAAAATATTTGAGAAAGATATATATATATATATTTACATAGATTTTTATCAAAAGAAAAAAAATTTATACTACTAAGAATTATCATTTCTACTAGATTATATCGAATTTTTAGTTTACACGCACACACATTGAGAGAGCCGAATATGATAGTGTTGATAGAGGACATAGAAGAAAATAGGGAGAGATTACAAAAGAAAGGAAAAAATACATTAATTAGTGGGGAAAGAAAAGAAGAGAGATAAATGAATTAAAAGAGAGAAGATACTAAAAACTCAAAATTTCTAAATTCATAATATATAGTAATGAATTGATGTTTGGACCCCACTATATAAGGGGTTTTATTTTTTTTGAGTGAGGTCCAATAACAAAAAAATTCAAAATTTATATTTTTTTTAATATCTACTATATAATTAATGGGATTTTAAAAAATTTAGTGGGGTCTTTGGACCTCGTTGAAGTACAAGTGCCTTCGCCCATAACTACCTCGAAATTAATAGGCACATGTGCAACACATAACGCTCTAAATTCATCTCATACATATGACATTAGATTACAACATCAAATTTTTTCTCATATCGAACATAATTGAGTATTTTGAGCCGATTATATGCTCTAATTCGAAATGCTTTAATAGAAAATTATAAATCCCTCACTTATACATCTCTGAAAGCAATTTGAATTTTTCACTGCATAAAAGTAGACTTAATATCTAACAACAAATTTGGACTACTTACGTTCATACATAGACTATAGGGTTCTTATTTAATATCGCGATCAAGGGACTTCCCGTCAAACCAATTGCTATCCCACAATTGAGATAAAGGTGAAAATCTAAAATTATTCATAATTAAGCTTCGGTATCCTTGTTGAAAAATTCTCATGAGCAGAGTGTATCACCCCTACATATTGATTGAACACGTCAAAGTTTGTTATATTTTAAATTAAAAATAAAGTATAATTTAAATCGATAAATTCATTTATCGAATTTCCACCTTTTGTCACACCATCAATAAAATAAAACTTAATAAGTCAGCACGATATATAAAAGTCAAAGCTTGATATTTTTCTAGAAGAGGGTAGTAGAAAGAAAAATAATGGAGATTCTAGCATGCTAATCTGAACTCAGGAAACTAATGGAAGATTCGGTCAAGTCGTCGACGAGACAACGCTAGTTGAATTTGCACGGCTAATTAGGCAGCCTAGCCTAGTTTACTCAGTTCCCCTGATTATTTCAAATAAAATAACAGTACCACGAATGTGGATGTTTTTTTTTTTTTTGGTTAGGTCGAATGTGGATGTTTGACTATTTAGATAATTGCCTAATTTCAAATAGAATAACAGTACCACGAATGTGGATGTTGACTATTT
>CM047877.1:16252129-16274579 GCA_026212405.1 Petrea volubilis
TTGACTATTTAGATAATTGCTTTATCGAGAGAGAGAGCGAGAGCGAGAGCGAGAGAGAGAAGACTATTTAGATGATATACTTTTTTTTTTTTATCAAAAGGATGTTTGGTTATTTAAAAAATAACTTTTATTGCTGTTGGTATATATATAATATGGAATGACTGATGTATATTATTTTTCCTATAATCAATAAATTGAAATTAGGATATAATAATTTATTCAATTGTAACGGAATTGAAGAAAACTATTTGAAACACGTATCTATACTATATATTAAGTGAAAATTCCTTTGATTTTTTTTTTTTGTGTTTATTTTTTAACTACCTAAAAATCCTCGTTATTATTCACTATCTCGTCGCTAAATTAATGTAATTTTTGTAATTTTTCTTTTTATTCTCTCTCATCTCTTCTCTCTCACAACACCTTTTGGCAAAATTTTCTTTTCCTCATTTTTTCACTTATTTTCTTAATCATAAAATTTATTCGGACTCACATTACAGATTCATTAAAACTTCAATTTAATTTTTAATATGTCAATAGATAACATCTCATTCTTATCCTACATACAAATTAAGTGTGCCCAATATACTAATCGGTAACACCAGTCCAGATCATCTGCTATAAAAGTGTTACATCTCCTCCTATACTCATCAATACATACTATGTGTATTATTGAGCGGTTGAGATAAGGAAAGAGAATCTTCAAAAACTAATACAACTTGTTGCAAGTAACTAGCAATTAATACAACTTTTTATATGTCTATTAGATGCAAGATTAATAAAAAACAAGTACTTGTTTTCCCAAATCTCTTGACAAGCTTGTACTCATACACAATTTGGAGATTTACAGTCTTCCTGCCCAAAGCGAGTACGGTTATACTGCCATTGATTATGTGATAAGTAGATTTTATTTATCATATAATTAGTGTATATTTACAAGTGTTATTACATTTACTATATAAGAGTTCAAGCTAAAACTTTCCAAATATAGAGTATTTCCTTACTTGGACATATCAATCGAAACTCGTTGCTAAAAAGTAGAATAATGGAGAAACAACTTGTTTCTGTTTTTTCAGTAAAAACACTTTTTCGATTTTAGCTTCAAAATAAAAATAATTTACACTAGCTAGTTTTTGAAATAACAATCTATTTGTACTTCAACTAAAGAGAAGCTAAAGCACCCTTTGAAGTGACTCTTTTAGTTCTGGGCTTTTGATAATATATTACAATTTTTTTCAACAAGAATAGTGAAGTGATTCAACTTTCATTTCCAAACGTTCCAATTTTTACATTCTACTATTTCTTTTATTTTCACACACACTCAATTTTTATTAGTCAACTATTTTTTTTTTCTAATTTTGAAGTGTTTGGGCCCAAAATGATTTTTTTTCGAAGAGGGTTGGTTTTTAGTCATTTTTATCATGTCGAAATAAAATTAATAAGTCTTAGGTCACTTCGACGCAAGTAGACCAAGCCCATGTTAGAGACCCGGGTCGGAATGAGTTGAAGGCCCATGGTCCAGTTAGAAAAAAATAGAAAATAAAAAATAAGAATAGTCAAATCCCTTATTTTAGGGGTTGTTAGATGAGAATAACAAACTAGATAAGGATAAGACATAATTATACCTAAACATGTCTAAAATGAAGGACATATGCTGCTAAAAATTTGAAACCCAGATGAGATGCCATAAATGTCATGTCCTAGAAATAAAGGTTGCCATCCATTTCGGATGGCCAAGCTGGAATAAGGTAGCCAGCTCTAAAAATAAAGGAAGGTGATTGTAGTTTGAAATCTATAAAAGGGGGCAGTATCCCATAACAATAAAGAAATCAACAACTATCCAAACTACAACAACACTCTTTCAATCAAGAAGTCATCACTTCTTTGATTTTTTTTTAGTCTAAATGAACAAAGATTAGCTTTAGTTCAATAGGTAAAAAATTTGCTTGAATGTTTGTAGCCATACCTCATTTGGCTCGAAGTGGGGATATCAATACACTCATTCTGTAGCATCACGAGGTCATAGTCATCACTCACTCGGATTGGGCCTGATTCGACGTGAGATATCAATGCGACGGAGTGGTACCCTGCATCCATATCGAGTGCATGCATGAAGAAGAGTGTAAACGGAATCAATCAATGCTTGTCAGAATGAACAACCTCTTAGTACATCCACAAGTAGATATGGCCGGAGTTATTAATGTGGCCAACTTGAAGCTAAAGTTCTTAGAAACTGCTCAATGCACTTTGTCATAGATATGGCCCGAGTTATCAATGCATGTGTCTGTAGTCATGCCTTGTAAAGTCCAAGTGACGAGTAGATATCGTCTTCGAATACATTTTCTTTTAGGTTTAAAGCTTTTCAACCCTTTTTGATCTTTAAAGTACTAAATTGTTAAGCCATGCATTGAGTTGTAGGAGAGTAGAGCTTTGGGGATGGTGTCTACCTACTCCGACTCAATCACTTTTCAGATATAAGTCTTAGGCGCGTCACTTTTTCACTTCGAATTAGCCAGACTTCCACTTGTGTACTTTTATACATTGGTACGCCTGCACCCGAACAAAAAAACTCACTTCGAATTTATTATTTTTTATCGAACTCAGTGAATTCGAGTTCTGAGTGGCCACTTCGACACAAGCAGTGAAAATTTGCAAACATGAAGACATAATAGGTGCTAACGGAAGTTGTTGCAAGAGAGTAGCGACATTGCCTAACATGGTTGGCAGCTTCATTCATTTCGCCTTTAATCCTTTGTACCGTACTTGCATCTGCAACAGTAAGTCCAATTGCAGGTGCTACGGTGGTTGGCTAGTTAGCCATTACTTTAATATCTTCAGTTCATACGAATAATATATATATATATATATATATATAATGTTTTCTCGAAGTTTTCTATTTAACAACTAACACTTTACATGCTTCGACAATCTTAGCTGTTTAAATATAATGTTATGTCCAATCCGTCGTATTCAATATGAATATATTAGATTCTTGAACAAACAGAACAAGCGTAAATATTAATTATGTCAGTGTAATATATTATTATGGATTGACTATTGTCCAACAATATGTTGTGGTCACATTCAGTACTGGGGTGCAAAATTGGTAAATATTTGTAGTGAATATGTAAAGATGCTACGAATTAACTCGACATTCAAGGCTCATCGAACTATTGAGAGTGAAAGTGAAATCACTCAACTATCATCCTTGATAGTGCTCTGGCTAAGCCTCAAATTGATAAAAAAAAAATGAAGAACCACAGGTTTTAATTAGCCAATTCCCGATAATTAACAAGTCAGGTTATACTGTACGAGTTCAAATATAATTAATTTAGTTCCATGGAACTGCTTTGGTTCTTTTCTTTGATAGTAGTTAGCACATTGCCAAAAAATATGACACCAATATTACAAATTATTGTTTCTATAAAATACATGTATTGATGGAGAAGCGAACCTGAGACCTTTAAATTTTAGAGAATCGAACCAATTTTTTTTTTTAATGACAGAACTTTAACTTCATGAGTTAGATTGGATCTCATCGAATATTATTGTTATATGGAATTTGACACTAATTGCTAACAATAAAAACTCCACTATGAATTTATCCTATCAGATAATTGTCCATTAGTCAGCGAGAGATGTTCTGTGTTTTTGTATCAAAAATTTGCCCTTCAATTATCTTAGTCTTATTCTGGAGGAATAACAAAATACTTAAACTTACTACTTAATTCTAAACCAGATTATTACCCTTCAATTTTCCTTTTTTTTTTTACGTACTTAATAACCTAATTAGTTGTCTGAGATAATATTCTATGAATCTCATTTTGTCTTATTTAATTATTGATAGTTAAGTTATGACCAAAAAATTTTATAATATATGGGATATAGATACATGCTTATAAGGTATTTGGACCCCTTAAAATGTATCTTTGAGAGCATTTGATTTCTCGTCGAATTTCTTATGAGCCGATCAATTATAATTCGGCTTGCATTAGAAATGCCATATAATACGATATAACAATCTCACCTAGGAAGGAGGATTTTTGGCATTTCAAATTATGCATTTCAATTTGCTTGTGTATATTATCCATCTTATCTCTAAAATTGACGTGTGAATTACTAAAAAAATGGCATTCCATGAGGGCAAAATCATTTTTCATCCTTAATACCATATTTTACGTACAATCAACATACACCTTTTAAAGAATTTTAATTAAGAAAATTATCATACCACAAATAAATACACTTATGAAATGTCAAAATATGGGATCCACCCACTTAAGTATTAACATCTTATGTGCGAAATTCATTATCAAATATGTTCTTGATTTCTTCGTGATATATATGTACTTCCAACGCTAAGAAAAATACTAAAACTTAGTAATTAATTGGGCAACTATTAATTAGTTCCTTTAGTTTTCAAATTACAAAGATCTTCTCAAGGTTGATATATGTATTATTTGTCCTTAATAATATGATATGGCAATTTTCTTGATCTACAAACTTAATGTTTATCAAGTTTTTTGGGGTATCTTGATTGTAAGTATATCATTTATCTAATGATTTTCCTTTTAAGAATAAATCACGATAGCTCCTATTCACTCTATATTTTAGGCCTTCAATGGGTGGGGATTTTACTCTATCCGTACCCATTTTTTATTACCCATACCCGAACCCATACCCTAAAATTTTAAAATTTATCCATACCCTACCCTAACCCATATTACTACAATTAATGATTAGGGTAGGACTTACTCGTTACTACCCATTGGGTATAATACTCAATGGGTATTCACACACACACACAGTCATTACCCAACGGTATTCTCACACACCACACGCATGTTTTTACACACACAACACTACGCACACATTTTCACACACACACACACACAGCGCACATATTTTTCACATCCCACATACTGGCACACACACTATCCCGCACATATTTTTCACAAACACACACACTGTACACAATTTTCACACACACTGTGTTAAACACACACACACTACACACAATTTTCACACCACTGTGTGTAAACACACACACACACACACAAACACACTGCACTCACCACCACTGTGTGGAAACACACACACGAACGCACACACAAACACACTGCACACACACTGTGGTGAAAACACACAGTTTCACACACACTGTGTGTGTGTGAAACTGCACACAGTGACACAGTGTGAAACTGTGTTTCACACACTGTGTTGTGTGAAACTGCACACACAGTGTGTGTGTGTGTGTGGGAAACTGTGTTTCAAAACACTGTGTGTGTGAAACTGCACACACAGTGTGTGGTGGTGTGTGTGGTAAACTGTGTTTCACACACTGTGTGTGTGTGTGCGTGTGCGTGTGCTGTGTGTGCAGTGTGTGTGTGTTGGCGTGCATGTGCAGTGTGTGGTGCATGTGCAGTGTGTGTGCGTGTGCGTGCGCAGTTGTGTGCGTTTGCATGTGGCAGTGTGTGTTGTGTGAAACTGCACACAGTGTGTGTGTTGTGCGCGACGCAGTGTGTAGGTGTGTGTGCAGTGTGTGTGTGTGTGTGCGCGTGCGTGCATGTGCAGTGTGTGGGGGTTTGCGCGTGCGTGCATGTGCAGTGTGTGTGTGTGTGCGTGTGCAGTGTGTGCTGTGTGTGTGTGTGTGCAGTGTGTGCACTGGGTGTGTGCGTGGGCAGTGTGTGTGCATGCGCAGTGTGTATATGTGTGTGGTGTGCAGTGGTGTGTGTGCGTGTGCAGTGTGTGCTGTGTGTGTGTGCGTGTGCAGTGTGTGCTGTGTGTTTGTGCAGTGTGGGCAGTGGTGTGTGTGTGCGTGTGGAGTGTGCTGTGCGTGTGTGTGGCAGTGTGTGTGTGTGTGCGTAGCGTGGCGTGCGTGTGCGGTGTGTGTGCGTGTGCGTGTGCGTGCGTGCATGTGCAGCGTGTGTATGTGTGTGTGTGCAGTATGTGTGTGCATGAAAAACTGTGTGTGTGCAGTGTGTGTAAATGCGTGTGTATGTATTAATCGTGTGTGTGAGCAAAAAAAAAAAACATTATCAAAAAGAAGACAAAATAAAAAAAAATATATGATTGGGTAGGGTACATACCCTACCCTAAAAATAGGGTATTGGGTTACCCTACTCTAAAAATATGGTATACCCAATACACAACCCAATGGGGTAATATTTAAATTGGATTGGGTAGGGTAGGGTAGGGTATAAGGTATATTTAATCGAATATTTTTCGGATTAGGGTCAGGATAGATAACCGTACCCATTGACAGGCCTATCTGTATTGATCACTGTTTGATAGCTAGTATGAATTAGGCAAGTTTACTTCTTATATTCAGTATTAATTTTTTTTTCTTGAAAATTTGAGAATGAAAGTTCAACTCTTGATAGTTTCATGAGTTACTTTTATATATTATTTAGCAATATAAAACTGAAAGTAACTTAATTAATTGTCCTTATGAGTGAAACATATAATACTGTTCTGGTGGTCTCAGTTATGCATGACAATGAACTAAAAATAATGCTAAATTGCAGTACTTTTATCTTGGGCACTATCTCAAAGGAAATGAATAAAACACATTTTTAAATTGTATATTTAAAATTTAAAAGTACAAGTTTCGTATCGATCTTGGAATTCTAACCCAGTAAAAATAATAAAAAATTTTAAGGTAATTACATCTACATTTCTTAAAAAATACGAAATTACAATTTGTGCCCTCTTGTTTGAAAAATTACAAATAACTACCTCTATGAACATAAAATAATCTCCCACCCCAAACCGTTGGGAGCTCCGACCAGAAAATGTATATTTACCTTTATGAACCATGCAAATTAGTCAAAAAGAAGAAAAAAATAAAAAGAAAATGATTTTACAGTTGAAAAGAGTCTTGTGCCCTTTCATTCACAAATATCCAAACACACCTATATTTTTTCTTCTCCATTTTTCTCTTTCCCATTCTTTCCTTTTTTTTCTAGGTTGGTTTCTTCTTCAAGGTCACCGCCATCGCCGAAAAAATGCTGCATTTTTACCTACAGAAACTTGGCTTAATTTTGTGCTACAATTGATTCAAATAAGGTTTTATTGTTCTTGTGTTGGTATATATTAGCAGTAATAAAAGTATCACTCCCAAAAAATTAGAAATCTAGACATGGGTGTAGGAAATTCAAAATATTTTCATCAATACATTGTGTTGCGAGTATTGGTTGTGGACTTGTGGGGGTTGGGGGTGGTGTTGGGTACAAGTTCACACATGGTGGCTTATTTGGAATGGCCCGCGAAGTTTTAGATTTGGTGTGGTGGTTCCCCGTTCCTTTTTCCCATATTCTTTTTTCTTTTTCTTTTTCCTTAAAAAATGTTAGGGTTTGCAGGCTACCAGGCAGCATATGAAATGGAATTTGGCACGAGGATGGTTGTCTGAGGAAGACGAGTTTTTTCATTTTCTCTTCTTTTTTTTTTTCCTTTTGTGAAATTTTTATTACATTTTGCAGCATGCCTGTTTTGAAATGGGATTTGAGTGGATATACTTGAAAAAGATGAATTTTTTGTTCCTTTTTTGTATTTTTTCTCATCCCCTTTCTTTAATAAATAATTTTTTAAAAATACGTTTCTAGTTAAAAAATTATTAAAACATAGAAGTTTTTCTTTAGGGTTTTTGTTAAAGCAAATATATCTTTAAAAGGTCTTTCTGAAAATTTATTTTACCGCTTATATATTTAACTTATATCAAGTGCTAATGATTCACTAGTTATTTGCTTAAATTAATTTCTTTATTTAATTAAATATATTTTAATACCTTAAATTATAGTTAGTTCTAGCTAATTATTGATGAGTTATTAATTAAAATTACATATGAAGCAACAGAAAATAAATTAGAACTTCTATTTAAATGCTTTTCCTGAAAACAAAAATTAGTTAGCTAGTTAAATATAACAAGATGGCCCCTTTTATATTTAAGAAACTACAAAGGGCACAGTTTGAAAGTTAACATAACAAACTTAAGAGAGGTAAAATAGGAAGATTATGAAATTTGGGGTCGAGCTTCAATGGTGTTGGGTTTACTAGTATTTTTATTCTCATAGAGTTAGTTGTTTTAATTTTTCAAATAAGAGGGGTATAAGTCGTATTTTTGATATTTTCCGATGAGTGTAAATGTAATTAATCCAAAGTTTTAATATTACTCTACCAACACTTAACGGTGTTGTCGATAGTTATTTAAAAAAGTAAGTCAAAACAACGAAATAAATATCAATTAGTGGATAACGAATATCACTCTCCTCATGGTAATAATTTGTTAGAAACCAAAAATAGGAGATTTCAAATGGTAAAAGAAAGGTCAAAATAAGAGTTGTACCATTTTTCTTAAGACGAATTTGTTCTTAACTAGTGCTCACGAGTTTTTGATAATTATTTTTTAAGATACAACGATCAACTTTTTTAGATAACAATGCTATAATCTCAAAAATTATTGAATTTAAAGTATTTAGAACTCTCAACGCTAAATGAGACAGAAGAGAAATCATAAAATAATTTGTTGTAAGTGATATGTGGAATGATATGATGTGTTATTTATAATAGTCAAAGGTCATAATTGTTTGTGAACCGACATGAACTTTAAGATCACATCTATTCGTTGAATCCTGTGTAAATTTGTTAATTGGGTGACACACATTCAATGTCTAAATTCGCATAATTTGTTAATTTTGACATATTTTTCAACAAGTGATCAAAACCCATTCATGGTGGAATTTTCTCATTTATGTGGTCTCACATAATAATTAATTGTGCATAATACGTTATCTCATTAAAAGAGCCAAATTATGTAATCCGTTTGGAAATTAAATGCAATTGGCTCGTAAAAATATCATATCAAGTATGAGTCATTTTATATGTGAACAAGCTCAGTCACACTTTAATTACGTTTAATAAACTCATAATTAAGTGTTTGATCCAAAGTATATTAAGACTATAGTCCATAAGCCATAAATATGACGTTATTCTTTTCTATCCATCTCAAAAAAAATTAAATTGACGGTAATTTTATAACTTAGAAGATACATAACCCGATGTTTGATTTTCCTCCCGCATTTGGATTGAATCATTTAGTTATTTAACCTTTAATTCATTATCTATTCATATACATGTGATGCGACATGGTTCATAAGAATCATATTTGGAATTCTTGTTGTGGATTAGTTGTACAATTCACATTTGATTAAAGTTGTTCCAACAATTCATTTCATATATTAGAATAATTAATTTTTATTTATATAACAAATTAATTATATAAATTAAAAAATTTCAACATGATTACGTCCTTGACATGTTCGGGTCCCGGACCTTTTATTTGCCCTTTTTTTTTCTAAGGAAAAAAAAAATAATAAAGGTTGAAGATAAGGATAATCATGAACTTGAATTGCATTGTACTCTAGACTCTAGTCATTGACAATTGCATTGCATTGAATGGCATCCCCAAATATCCAGCCACCATGCATGTTCTAGCTCTAGTTAGAGCTTAGCTTGGCTATCGAGTACTACTCTGCTCACTATTCATGCAAGCCCCACACTAAAACCTACCCATCAGAATTATGGCCTGCCGTGCCAGGATCCGCATCCTGTTTTCTGTTTCTGACTGGTCAATTCCAATACCTCAAAATTAACACATCACTCGCTTATTAAGCAGTTAAATTTATGGGGCACAACTAAAATTGGTTCAAATTACCCACTACAGGGGTGGTCTAGTAGGTAAGTTCTATTATATTCATCTTAAATATTCAAATGTAGAATTTTTTTTAATTATTTGAAATTATGAATTGATAGTGGTCAGTTTATAATATTTGATTTGGTAAGAAATATGATTAATTTGTCGGTATATTGATGCGATTTCGATGATCGAATTAGAATTAATCACAACGAGCTACGACGGAAGAAATATTTATGGTAACTAAATATTTTTAATTGGAGAAACCACACAAGTCTCCCGATCAAGCATTTACTTATAATGAAAAAGAAAAAATAAAGAAAAAAAGGTACAAATCCAAGTTGCTAACTGATGGTAGTAAATGACCTGTCACATTTTTGAATAGTTACTGTTACTGTTGTTGAGATTAAATTCGTCATGGCGTACTGTTAAGAGATAAAAATACTCATCTGTCACACTTTGCTGTATTTACTTTGATTTGGGTTAACTTTTAGTAAAAAGGTTGACGTTTTTCGGGGTTTTTTTATATTAATATTATCTAAAAAGGTCAACTTTTGATTTCAAAATTAGTATTGTTATAATATTAACATTATATTTGGTTCTAAGATTTTTGCGGGAAAGGGAAAAAAAATAGGAAAAAAAAAATATTTTTTAATATTAATTTTTAGGGAAAAGAAAGGAAATGGTAAAGAAAAAAATAAAAAAAAAATATAGTATAAATTAAAAAAAAAATATTTCCTTCCAATTAGGTGAGAAAAACGAAGAAAAATCTTATTTTCTAATCTTACGTTATTCTTTCGAGGACTCTCTCATTTTTTCAGCTCTCACCTCATTTTGTTGCTCATACCAATTGATTGTTTCGATATATATCATGCAGATTTTTGTTTTAATGCAGTTAATTGATTGTTTGGATTTTTTTGGTGTGTTTTACATTTCTTTTTAATTTACAATAATAACCAAAAAAAAATGAGAGACAATTCACTAGAAAAATTATTTTTCTTATTGTTTTCTTTAACAACCAAACAAGATGGAGAATTTTAAAATTACTATAATTTTTTTTCCTTTTCTTAACATTTTCCTTTCTTTCTAAAAATCTTAAAACCAAACAAAGCCTAAGTGATCAAATATTCTGCAAGGACAGTTATTTACAAGAGTGATAATAATTTTACACAACACCATTAACATATACGAGGACATTGCCTGTGTTTAGAAGAGTGATATAATGTCCCTTTAGTAATAAATAATAATAAATAATTTTATAAAAATACAAGAAACGATCGAAGATCCCATCGCAATCGTGGTGCATCCATGTCGCGGCAGTTGTAGTTGCATATACATTTGATATGTTACGATCTGGTCGCATAATTTTGTAATTCCCAATTATCGTTGGCAGATAATTGGCGTAAAAATTAATTAAAAATTGAGTATGATCTCATCAAAGCTTGATTGTCTACTTGTCTTTATCTTTAACGTTTCTTTAACAGATTAGAATTTTTTTTTTTTCAAAAAAAAGGTTGGTATGGTTGTTGGATCATAATATTGATAATGAAGATTAGGACATTAAAAAAAACTTATAAAGACGAAATTATTCGTGTGGTGCCACTAATTAGGAGAGATGAAGTAATCAGTCACACTTTTATCGATAATGATGGGACTCATAATTAAATTTAGCTTTAATTAACATGATTGAACATTTAAATAGAAGAATCGACCGGGGGAATAATAGATTGATTTTACCGAAAACTATAAAAAAAAAAAAGAAAAAAAATAGAAGAAGAAATAGGTCACAGACTCGCCATCAATACAATTTTATATCGACGAATAAATTAAGCATGAGTTAGAATTCCAAAGAGGGTAATTGAAAATTTTGTAAAGATCCATTCAAAACAAAAATTACAATAATGAAAAAAAAAAGCAATTGCTGAATTTTAATATACTAGTACATGAGGCACGCTCGATACCTGTGTAAATTAGAATAAAATATAATCAAGTTGTGTGTTTGAAAATTTGAATTGTATAAAATAAATATTAATTTAGTTTTTATTTGACTATATATTTTTAATTTTTTATTATATTAATTAAAGATAAAAAAAATTGATTTAAAATTAGATTATTTATAAAAATAAATAAAAATAAAATAAAAGATAGGGATATAGGAGAACAGAAATTAGAATATAAAATAATAGTATCACGTTAAAAAGAAGAGAGAGAGAGAGAAAATAAGTATCATACCAAAGAGACTAATGCAGTAGATCTAGTGCTTGATAAGTGAATGTAATAGTATAAATAGTATAGATAAAAGATAGAGATATAAGAGATGAGAGAGAATGAATAGAAAGAAAATAATAGTATCAAGTTGAAAAGAAAAGAAAGAAAAGTGAAGAGATAAAGATTGGGAGGGGGGGGGGGGGGGGAGACAAATGTCACACCAAATAAATTAAAAGTAGCTAGTTTGTGGGTCTAGTACTCATTTTTTTTTTTTATACAATCAACTCAAAATATTTTCTAAAGATCAATCGGAACGCCACTTACGTGCACACACACACACACACTCACCTACCTAAATATGCAGAGAAAGACGATAAGAGAATTCGAATCCAAAACTTAATAGTGCCGATTCGAACACCGCCTATTGAGACCATAGCCCATAAGCTTGTGGGTCTAGTACTTTATATAATAGTATAGAAGCGTAGATAGTATAAATATAGATTAAAAGCTAAGCTGCATAAAAAAATAATTAAAGTTTTAAGGGGCCATCTTAATCTTGTTTAGTGGGATCACCCAAATTGGACTATTAAATGATACGGATTATCCATTAGTAAATCGGATTCAGCCAATTAGTTGGCCCTATAGGCCCATAGTTAAAAAAGGCTTGAAATTTAACGGAGTCCAATTGACTTGGAAATGAGCATTTTGTACTGCCCATTTAACCCAATTTGTGCTCAATTAGTGACATCTACAAGGCCTGCCCGAATTATATTCCGTTTTTTTTTAAATAAACAAACTTAAGGTATGATCAATGCATGCAATAAACTTTATCTACATTGTCATTGGCTACTAATGTTTTTATGGAAAATAAACTTTATTCCTTGCTATGTTTGGAACAAGAATTTTGATGAGGAAAAGTGGGAGGAAAACTGAAAAAATGAAAAACAAAAGCATAGAGTACTATCTTTTAAAATAAAGAAAAAAAAATTTCATCTAATTTTTCTTACCGAAATTTAAGAACCAAACGGAGGGTAAGTCTAACCAAAATCTCTAATAAATCTTATATATATATATATATATATATATATATATATCAAAAACCAACAAAAAAAAATCTTATATATCTCAATTTGTAGGCTTACTTTGATTGGTCGTAATAATTATTTTTTACAGGTGGAAAAAGCCTATTAAGATTACCTTTTTTTTTTTTTGGCAATACAAGAAATTCGGGTGAACCAAAGTTAGGTTATAGGCCTAGAAACTGTTGGCCCACTTCATGTGAAAGAAATAGCCGCTTTACCAAAGTTGACCACTTTAGTTCCTTAAATTTGATTTATATATGTATATCGTCTCCGGTATTTTATCTTATGACATATTTATTTAATGAATAATGTCGTAAGATTTTAAAACCAATTTCTTCATTTATTAGAATATGTAATCTAACCTAATTGTCAGCATTTGTTATCATAATTAAACTGACCTGATTTCTGTTGATTTACCAGTTAATCGTTTAATGGATTTCTTCATGTCCTTCTCTCTCTCTCTCTCTCTCTCTCTCTCTCTCTCTCTGTCTCTCTTTCTCTCTCTCTGTCTCCCTCTCTGTCTCTCTCTGTCTCTCTCTCTCTCTCTTTTATTTATTTATTTTTCTTCTGGAAGCATCTGGATCTATATAAATTTACATGTGTGTTTTGAAGTATTTTAAATAAACAACATTCAGAGAGTCATGCGATGATCTATACATGTATGCATTTCTCTCTTGCGAATGCATGAGGGCACGCCAACAAATTCATAACTTCACTTTTATTTTATTTTATTTTTATTTTTAAAAATGAACTTGAACCTTATTCAACTTTATTAAAAGCTAGTTTATGAGGAAAGAACTGTCCAAATCATTATATTTTATCGATATGGGATATTTAATACATACTTCTCACGCCTAAAGTCAAATACATGCGGGATTCCTGGAGCCCCTGTTAGCTAAAACTCATACAATATAAGCAGAGTATCCAAACGTACGAATAATTGAAAAATAATTTCATTTTTATCCACATTTTAAACTTAACGAATAATACTCTCGCTTTTTACACAACACATTTAATACACGTACTATATATGTCCAATCTGATACTTGACAAAAAATACTTTATCTTATAAACAATTTATTATATTTATTTTAAATATTATCTCATAATTAAACAAGTCTAATAATTTATAATATATTAATTATTATATTAATAATTAAATAAAAATTATATTATAATTATAAATTAATTAAATAATTTAATAATAAATTTTAAATATTTTTTATTATCGAAATTAAATATAGCATGATTTATGTGAAAATAATTTAAAAATCAATACTTTTACCACCAATTCTTTGAAAAAATAAGTATAATGTTAAGTTTGCATGAATGAACATCTACAGATAGAGAGACTTGAATGTATGATCTTTGCCTACTCTAATGTCATGTTGAGAAAATAAAGTTGGGGCTATCTTAACCTCAAAAGCTAACTTATAAGGGGATAATTGTTCCAACCATTATAAATTGCACCACATCATTCATGTCTTTTATTGATATGGTACAGTTAACATTTTTGCCCTTGTCTGGATATTTTATGATTTTCAATAACTAATCTTCATTTACTTATCTCATCCTTTTTTAACATTTTGCCAATTTGCTTGGTTAGATGTTATCAAAGATGGAGCCAAGAGGGGGTGCACCCCCTCCCCCCTTCTCAAGTTATATTAATTAAATTTTATACGTATTTTTTAAAAAAATTTAGATTTCGCCCCCTGAAATAATGAAAATACCTTTAATATTTTATAAAAATTTAATCTCCGCCAAATAAGTTTTTTTGGCTTCGTCCCTGAATGTTACGATACGTTTTGGCCAAATTCTTAATTTTCAAAGTTAGCTTGAAAATGCTGACTTTTAAACATGTCTAACCTAAAGTTAAATGGGTCATTTATATTCTTTTTAATTTATTTTTAATAGAAAAAATAGAAACACAAAGAGGTAATGGCGGTGTTATTTCCAATTTCCTGCTCGCCAAATCAGCATTGATTCATAATACCTTTTCTTCTCTCTTTTTGGATAAATGATTCATACTAAGGTTGGAAATCATAAATCGACAATTATTTGTAACAAAGTGCGCGAAAGAGATTGCTAGCTAGAAGCCTAGAATACTATAAATTTGTTAGGTTTTATTTACAAATATTGCGGCTTATGTTTTTGCACTCGTGACACAAAACAGGATAATTGGTCAGAATTGGCGAACCCCTAAATCCTAATTTTTTCTCTTTCAGGGCGAACCCCACTAGGCCACTTCCATTCCTTCAAGCACACCATGCATGAGTGCACCAATTTGGAAATAATTATAAACATCATTCGATAATTACTTTTCACAAGTTATATAATATTTTCCTATAATATTATTGTATATTAGAATATCAATATTTCTTTTATAATTGATAAACAATATATCAATAAAGAGTAAATTGCAAATACCCTTATGTTATTTTAAATAGCAGTATAATTTTAATTAACAAATATGACCTTGTGAAAAAAAAAAAGAAAAAGTAGCCCATTGCCTCTTCATTGCGTTTGTCAGTAAAAAACTATGGAATTACCTAATGTGCTCTTGAATACGTTGAGATCTCACCCTAAGATTATTTCTTTAAATTGAATGTCATAAAAATAATTATTATACCTTTAAATCCCCTAATATGCTTTATTACTTTATTAAATTATATGTTGATTAATAAAAATCTAACATTAATTAATAGATAAAATAAAAAATCTTCTTTTATATATATATATATATATTTAATCAACTATAATATGATTTTAAATTATTAAACTAAAAAAAAAAATCTTCTTCTCTAGCTATTAACCCATCTCTCTCTTCTTCTCCATTCACCCATCTCCCTCCTCCCTACACACCCCACCCCCAAATCTAGGGATGATCGTGATTCGATTTGGGCTTTTTTAACTTATTTAAAATCAAATTGCCATATATGTGGTTTTTTGCTAAAATATATTTTAAATTGTGATTTTTAAATTAAAATTGGAAGTGCAGTTTAAAGTGGGTTGGTTTGGTTCAGTTTGGTGCAGTTTGGCGGTTTTAATCAAGAAAAAAAAATAGACAAAAGTAAGAAAATTATCATCTTCTAATATTAGTAAAATATTTAAATTAACATTAAAAATTCAACGCACGAAAATAAATTTTTTATAAATAAAAAGTATAAAACTAAATGTATAGAGTCCATAAAACTAATATATGTAATGCAACTTTGCATATTTAAATCAAACTCAAGCAATAATATTGATTTTATAACGCAATTTCTTAAGATTTGACCAATAACATACTAAAGTTTTAGTCAATGCATAATTTAATAATGAATGATTAGCTGTATTTGAAATGTTGAATGATTAAAGCAATAACTAATCAAATTTGAAACAATTTCAAAATGTGATTAGTGAATTTATCTTATACATTGAAGAGTTTAAGTTAAATTAAAAATGAATAAATTCAGATATATATATATATATATACATTTAATATATGTGAGCGGTTTGGTTCGGTTTGGTTTAGTTTGGTGCGGTTTAAAGAGAAAATTAGAACCAAATCAATTTTGCGGTGCGATTTTAAACCTAATTGTTAAACCACTGTTTTTTGAAAAAATTGATAAAAACAGCACAATTCAAACGATTTTTAAAAATTTATTCTCACCCCTACCCAAATCCACCAAACACATAGATTGCATAGTCGTTCCCACCCCAATCCCCATCCACACCCCCAATAAGACACAAATACACACAACTCACAATAGCAGCGATGAGTTGCAATGATTTGGCCGGTGAAGATGAGGGGTTGCCGAATGATTTTGGGGGTGGGGAGGTGGGGGTTATATATATATATATATACACACACACATATGTATATGTATGTGGGTGGAAAAGATGAATCCTTTTATTTATTTAATTAATATTATATTTTGGTTTTGTTTTGTGATTATATGTTGGGTTTAGGGATTTGGTGTGAAGAAAAATGAAAAAAGTTGAGGGAAGAAGGGAAACAACGTTAAAAAAAAAAGGGGGAAATGGTCATTTTCATTACTTAAATCCAATCATCTTTCCACATTAAGCGCGTGGATGCAACGTGAAGGGTTCAGGGTTTATTATGCTAATTTTATAATTTCATAAGGTCTAATTTATTAATTAAAATATGTCGGGGTTTTTCTTGTTAACCAGACATATCACCGGAGGTGCTATGCCTAAAACCCATCAATAAATGATATCAACGACAATAAGCAGTTTTGGCTGGCCGGTCCACTTGGATAAGTCGATCAAGTTTCAACTTAATATTTTTTAATTTGTTAAAGAGAAAATAATAATGTTTCTGCAATTGATCAGATTATATGTCCAGTTTTTTAATCTAATTAAGACGGATATAATTCCGGATTCCTTTATACGATATATATTTAGCGGGTGAGATTTTTATATATCTTATATGTAAACATGTTAGTTTCAGTCTTCAATTCTTAACTAATTTTCTTTGAAAACTCTTAACATTTCTTGTTTTATTATCTAACGAAAGTGTGTTTATAGTTTCAAACACATGTTTAATTGCTATATTTTTGGAAAACATGTTTTTAATACATGGAGAAAAAAAGAGCAGAAAAACTTTCCTAGGAAATGGGCGATACCTAGTTTGTTACATTGTTGGAAAGTTTAAGATGGATTAGATAGTCTAAGAAATGAACTTTCTTTTTCTATCATTGGTCGCGGGGTTTATGGTTTTCGACTGATTTTTTAAATTAAATTTAATCCAAATAGATAAAGATTTGTAAAATTAGCTATGGTATTTTATTTAGCTTGAGTTTTGGCCATTACTTTGGTGGCGGCTCAGGGAATCTCCAGTGGGAAAAGGATTAATTTTTTGAAATTTTCATTATAAGAATGCATACTTTTCAGTGACAAATTAATACACCAAAAATTTAGATTTTGTGATGGATTTAATTTATATCAATTCTGTTGCTAAATGACCTGTCACTGATTGCTTCTTTAGTTCAGTTTACATTAAATTCTATGGCTAGTCCATCAGAGATACTTTAAATTTGTGACAAAATCTCTTCATCACAAAATTTTCGTTAGTAAAGAGGGTATCTTCTTGATGTAGCGTTATAGGATAACATTGAGAATTGACAGGATGAAAAATGCAATTTTGCTTATTGGTTTATGATCGTGTGACAAAATCGAAGAATAGCTATTTCAAGATAATTAATATTTCTAGAAATGACTAATTAAGATATATGTATAGCTATCTAACACTCAACTAATAGTAATTGCTAGTTGCATTAATAACGGCTTAGTACTATATATTGTCGAATGTATGTGTGTGTGTATATACACTGTGTATTTAATTAATTGGAACTTTTTTTTTATATATAATCAACCTGTAACACCTTATAAATGTCAATTAGAATGCTACACACACACACACATATTCACCCAAGAGAAAGAGAGAAAAAAAAAAGAGTTCAAACCCTGAATCTTATTAATATCAAGTTCAAATCCTTATCACTAAACTACAATCCAATGACAATTAACTAAAACTTGATGGTGTTATCCTTTCGAAACCTTTAGTTATGAGGCTCCATTATAAATAGATACTAGGTTCAAGTCCCACAAAATGTGTTGTTATTTATCTGAAGTCTTTGTTGCTTCTTGATTTAATTCATTTGTGTTGTGGTTTCATTACTATTAGTTCGTGGTTGATGGCTGGATTGATTTGTTATTAATATTAATATCTAACCGTACACTGCAAGAAAAGAGTAGGATTAGTGATAATATATACACGTGTTAATATAAAATTGTCAACAATAATTATATTGAGTGATAATACTTTTTATTTTGTCACTAATTAAGATTTTTTTGGTACCAACAAGCTTTATGTTGTTATAATATCAGTCAATGATGACAAAAATTAATATTTTAATTATCATTATTAACTCGCCAATTTTAATATGTACAAAGAATACATATATATACTAAACATAGATATACAGAGGAGGAAAGAGGCCTTTGATTATTTACCCGATATAGTGCGAGCAATAATTGCAATAATTGTTAAAAAAAAATGAAATATGTAATTAAGTACTCGTAGAAATTGTCTCCGTCTCACACACGTTGTCTAAAATTATTCCAAAAGCCGCAAAAGTCGTGTTCCATAAGGTATTCCAAATTTAATCATGAATACCTCTTGTATTCGAAATTCCCATAAGTTACTTGTGAACCTAGCTATTAATTTGGACCCTATATATAATTGCACATGATATCATATGGCTATAGCAAGATAAATATTACTATATCATCATTGGACGTCATTACTCATTAGATTTTTATTAGGGCAAATTATATGAACAACCCTTGAGTTGTAGTATAATTATAAACTAGTCACTCTTATTTAAAAATTACAAATGCGCCTTGAGGTTTAGAATCTTCTCGTAAATATTAATAGAGACGTTTAAAATATAACTTTTCTAGAATATAATAGTCAATTCAATCATAAAAGATGCTTTTGGTTGAACTAGACCAAATATTCAATTAATTTATTATTCCACCAACTTTCGTGTTATAATCTTACTTTATGCCACTAAAACTGCCATCGAGTATTACTATCTAAAAACTGATACAACTAGTACTTTTTTTGGTCACTATTGACTCAACATATAACATCTAAATCTTGGACTTATTAAAAGCATGCAAATTCTATTTGAAAAACTTGTCAAAAATATTAAGAATATAAGTCACAATTATGTCCTATCTTAATAAATGATGGATGTTGTTAAAATATATATGAAGGATTGTATACGTAATTTATTCTTTATATTATTTCCCATCCCCTAAATGGCAAAGTTTACCGGGCGATTGCCAAAATTTTCCGTCCTAACCAGCCTAATCATCATTCAAAATTCCACCAATGGGCTTCCAGAAAATATTTGACGAAATTTGGTACGGATTTCAATTTTTTCCTTCATCATCAGCGTATCTTATACGAATATTACAAACTTCTAAAATTCTAGTCCTAACTAGCCGCCTAAAATGTTGGAAAAAATAGAATAATTAGAATTTGTTATACTGTAATTTTTGCATAGTATTATACTAATTTAACGTTTTTCAACTGTCAATATACCTAAATACCTAATACAATACAAAGTCAGAGTTCTAGTCTTCGTGGGGCTCCGTTTACCACCCCACTATCTATCTCAACATTATGTATATATATATACACACAGATGTGGATTTCAGAAGTACAATTTTAACTGGAACAGGAGTTGTGGTTTTATATATTATAAATACAGCGGTAAAACTCTCGCGCTTCTTTTATCTATATCACAACAACTCAACTTCTCGATCATCAACTTCGCAAGTTGAAATCGACAGACCAGCTCAAATACATAGACAGACAGACAGACAGACACACACACACACACACACACACACATATATATATATATAGAGAGAGAGCAGCTTGTGATATATTTGATAGTTTGCGTTCCTAAGGTACATAAGGGCTTCTCTTTGTACTTCTTTTGTCGGTCCTGTATTTTGCTCATCCAAGTTGCGTTTTTATGTATTCGATATGCTATATCGAGTGAAGCGATACCCCGTACCCGTGTATGTAACTTGGTTTCAAGTCTCATCAAATATGATGTTTTTTGCGTAAACTTTTATGCTACTCTATTTTTTGTTATGTTAGTGAAACATGCAAAGGCCGTTTTCGTATAATTGTTTTGAATCTTCTTTGATTAGGTTTTTTGTGGTATGAACTACGAATAGATTCTTCCTTCTTTCTTTTGTTTTCCTTCGTTTTCTTTTGGTTATATATATATATATGTATATATAGTATGTAAAGTCGTTTTCTTTGGGGTACTTAAGTTTGCTTATACTGTTGTTTATACAGCAGATTGTTTGATGGTGGCGACTATGGAGAATGTAATCACATTTTGTTTCTTCTTGGTTCTTGGTTGTACTACCACGATACATGCTGCCAGGTATAATCTTAATATTCTAATTTTTTTCACAAAATATATGTTTGTTTTAGTTAGAATAATGTCCAGTAAGCCAATATATTTTAACTTGTTAATTACTTTTTTATATACACAGTCTATTCGATTAAATAATAAATTTAAAGTTTAGTACTTTATGATCCATCTTCATTGCATAGCATTAGTTATATATTATTTATATTTAAATACATGTGGTTAAATTTCCACTGATTACATTAAAACTATGAAACTTGACTTCACATGGATTGGTAGTCTTGAAACAAGTCACTAAACTAACAGTTTTAATATCTAGCATTTACCGTATCTATTTCTCGGAAATTTTTTGCCCAAATTCGGGCCAGCCTAATTAATCACATAGCAAGCTTTGGTCGCTCTCTATTAAATAGACAAGTGTAATGCACTTGCAGTATAATTAAATTTCGTTGTGGCTGAACCTGATGCAATCCTAATTTTTTATGACAATAATTTTATTATTAAGAAGTTGTCAAATTAGTTAGTGACGATGTGGATTATGCTATGTATATGTTATAGTTTTTGTTGTACTTATCAATGTATATTATGTTCATATGAATCCTTAATGAATGAAGATATAGCACGGTTATATAAAAAAGATCCGAATTCCGAACTGCATCTTTGGTGAATAGGTTGTGTCATATCGGTGCAGTCGGCGTCCAACCGCACATAACCTTCTTATTGAGACTGACGTTTTTTTCAATAACTAATCCTACTACTTGTATTGAAGAATTTCATTACAACAGAAACCTGCCACTTTTGAATTTCTTGTCATTAATATATACATATGTGATGTCACAACCCCACAGTCAATCTAGCATATTTATGTTTTTACAGACGCAACTAGTCAAACACGCACACCATGTGTATAAGAAGGGATTTTTTTTTCAAATAAAATTCCCATTTAATTTGATCAGATTCAATTAATCTTATAATAACTAACAAGTATTTAAGTATACATCAATTGTGATACCATTGTAATTAATTTTTTATATCATTTATTTGTCGGGCGGAACCAAAGTTTCCACAAAAAGATGGGGATAGTGGAAACAGTTGAACAGCAATGATTTGTTCAATATTTAGGCACAAAAAGGTAGGTGCCCACCTTGAATAAATGATCTAAAAATGTAGTCCTTTAATTAGCAATATATTAAATTTAATTGATACGTGACAATGTAGTTTAGCTCTATCTTTTTTCTAATTTCAACTGATGTACCAAAAATTTAAGCAGATAAACCTGACAATTACAATTTGATTTGCCTAGTATTTTTCCATTTGCCTCTCCATACAGGCAATATTATTTATGTCTTTCGACTTTCTCATTTAACGAAACAAAATGAACGAGAACGTCATAATTAATTAAGAGGATAAAATACTCATTGAATGAATTAATATCATAAAAAGTAATAAATCCATCGATGAATAAAATGACATAATATTATATATATATATATATATATATA
>CM047877.1:16275079-16341646 GCA_026212405.1 Petrea volubilis
CTGAAACCCGACACTCTTATCTAGCATCATGCTTGATGCATAGGGCGTATTTTGTGGTTCTTGAATTGGATTGGGTGAAAAGACTGTCAACCAGCAGCATGATTTCGCTGGAGTTTTGGAAATCGATCTAGCACATGAATGTCCCCCCAAAAGTGTATCCATTTGCTTGGCGAGTATGCCAAAATGGACTACTCATAGCTATTAATTTAAAGAAATACGAGTGAAGCAAGAGGCTAATTGCCCATTTTGTGGCTAAAGGGGTGAGGACTTAGCTCACGTTCTGCTTTTTTGTGACTTGGCTAGACAAATGTGGAGCTTATTATATATTTTGTGGCTTGTGGTGTCAATGTTGGCCTGGGGAAGTGAAGGATGGATATGTGGTGTGGTCTCAGCCCCCTTAAGTCGGGAGTCGGTGTGCTTCTTCGTTTGATTATGGGCGATTTAAGGGAATCACAACAAGAAGATGAAGGGCAACTTAATCTCATTCCCAGCTGATCTTGTGCAGTTCGCGATGGATTATTCATTGGCTTGTGAGACGACTGGTATGCGAAGTTGCACCAGAAATAGTTCCCACCTCCTTGTTGTTTGGTCACCCTCAATGGCACCAACGGTGAAGTTAAATTTCGACCGAGCATATTCCTTGGAAACATGGGAGGGGGGATTGGTGTCGTGGTCAGAAACACTCCAGGTGAGTGCATCTGTCGGGAGAGTTGTAGACTACCTAGAGTTTTTGATCTTGAACATTGCGAGGCGTTTGCGGCAAATGAGGCTCTTGTGTATGTGATACATAGGGGTTGGCGACACATCCAACATAAAGGTGATTACCGCAACTGTGGTATTGGCAAGAAAAAGAAAATGCCGCAGACAATTGTTGTGTCTCTAACTGAGAAAATATAAAACAGCAAGCGCTCTATGCGACCAAATAAAGAACTAAGGTTCAAATTTTTTTGAGTTCTACAAATGTGGATATTGATTTATAGAATGTAATAATTTAGTTTTAATCTGAAAGTATCTACATAATGGACTATTTCTATATAAAAAAAAATTATTATCAATTTGCTTTTTAAAAAAAATTAACTTATTGCTACCCAAAATTTTAAAAAAGAAAAATAAAAAGAAAACTGGGGAATTTGTCCTTATCTTTTCTTAATTGGCCCAACCCTTCAAAAGGGGAGGATAGAATTTGGGAACAAGCCTATGCCACACATACAACCCAAACACACGCTCCAGCTCTGACACTCTAGAGATTTCGTTCAATTAATAACGGAAACAGAAAACAAAAGGCAAAAAGAGAAGCCCGACAAAAATGGCAACGGCGAAAATCACACCGTCGGCAACGGCACTCTCCGCCACTATTAAACACCTCTCCTTAAGCCCTCCTCCGGCCCGAACCCTTTTCACCACCCGGATTACAGTGCCCCGAATCGGTAGGCGACCCAAAAATGTTGGCGTGGCAGTGTGCTCGAAAGCTGCCGAACCCCTTGAAGTCTGCGCCAAAGAGTCTCTCACTACTCCCAACAGGCTTGGAGACTGTAAGTGGAATAGTCCATCCCAAAAACTTGCTCAGTTATTAAAAGGGTTGCAGGAATCCAGGGATTTTTCTGTTTCCTGAAGAGATATGTTGTTATGTAGTGCAGAGCAAGAAATGGTGAACAAATACTTTTGGTTTAAAGTTTTCTATTAGATGGGCACAGTGATAATGTATGTTCTTACTTGCTAATGTACGTGGGGATCACTTTTTGTTAACTTGCCATGAGTTGTTTGCGACATGATGATACAGTATCGGTGTGAATTTGTCTTGAGTTTGTGAGTGACAGGTCATGAGAATTGTTTATTTATTTATTTTTGAAAAAAAAAAATCCACCCCATTTCAGTTGTGTGGTTGGGTTTTTGATATTCGTTTTCTGCCCGTTTGCAGGTCCCTTCACGCAAAGGGTTTTGCTTACATTGGAGGAGAAGCACCTTCCATATGACTTGAAGTTGGTAGATTTCAAAAACTAAACCCGAGTGGTGATTACCTAATTTAATTGTCTGTTATTTGTGCTCTTCTTAATTTTCTGAAACATACGGAGTTACTTTAGTTTTTTGAAATTTGCTCCTCATACCATATACTTGATATGTAGGTTCTTAAACATAAGTCCGGAGAGTAAAGTTCCCTTAATAAAGCTTGATGAGAAGTGGATTCCAGATTCGGATGTTATAACACAGGCTCTGGAAGAAAAGTATCCGGAACCCTCACTCGCGACACCTGCCAGAGAAAGCTACAGTGTACGATACACGATTTACTCTTTAAATGTCTCAATGCACGTCTTTTATTTAGTTGTGATGAATAATGCTATTGTGATGTTGAACTTCAAGTAAGAATACTCTCATGTCCTTAATCCTTATGGCCAAGAGCTGAAATCGCTCTGAGTATTTTAAGCATAATTCAGATAGATTTCTCATTTGTTCCATACTTTAATCTTGTTTGACTTTATCTATGGTACTACTTTCACTGGAAGTAAATTAAGTCGTGTTGTTATTTTTCTTAAGACATGAAGAATAATGATAATCTTTAGACAATTTTCTAGAAAAAGTCATAAATGGAGTAGATGTCAATGTCTGGAGTGCGAATCTCATTTACAGTACATTGAATTTCAGTTGAGTTTCCATTATGAACAGAAAAGGGTTTTCTCAATTGTTCTGAATATTCCTCTAGTTTTTCTCTTCACTGTCCTGCTTGATGGTTTTTGACATGCTAGAAAACTTGAATCTCAAAAAATTAAGCTTTCTCTGCTATAGGAAGGACATAGAACCGGGCCTTTAAGAAAAACCTCTGCATTTATGCTACAGAGAGACAGAACAGGACCGTGAACAGTATTAAAAATGGTTTGGTCTATCAGTTTAGTGAATCTGTGTGCATTGTGTGATGATTCTTTTTTCAATGCCTTCCCATAAGCTTAATCAATATCTCTAACAAATTATGGTTTCTTTTTATAGTGTTGAAGATGCTTGGTAAAACATTTCATGGATAGTTATCAACAGCCTTTCATATACCGTTTTATTTATTATTTGTAGTGGTTCGAAGATATTCTCCACATATGTTGGGTTTCTTAAAAGCAAAAACCCCAGTGATGGAACAGAGCAGGCACTACTCGATGAACTGACTGCCTTCAACAATTATCTTGAGAAAAATGTGAGCAAGTTGTTTTTATTTGTCAATGTTCATGTCATATATAAATGTCTATTTTTCAATGTTATAAAGTTAGCAAGATCTTTATCTGTTATTGTGGCCACTGATGCCACGCATCTTTTCAGTTGTTCGAGGAATAGGTAGAAATTACAATGAAATTATTGGAGTAAGTTTCTGATGCTACAGTTAGTATAATGGGGAAATTAAATTAAGTTAACATTTTTATTCAAGAGTGTGACTGAACATCTTTACCTTCGAATTTCCCACTATAGGGCCCGTTTATCAATGGGATCGCTCTATCTGCAGCAGATTTATCACTTGCACCTAAGCTCTACCATCTAGAAATTGCTTTGGGACACTATAAGAAGTGGTCTATCCCAGATTCGCTTACCTATGTAAAGTCGTACATGAAGGTATGGTTAATGTGCATTACGAATTCTTGCATGGCTTTTTCTGTGTCCAGAATTTCAAGTGGCTTTGTGGCGTCACATGCTTATTCATTGCTTCAACATGTTGCTCTGTAATGTTTGCAGTATCTCATTGTCAGTGAAACGAAGCAGATCATGTTTGAGATATCCATGTGTTATGTTAAATAATTGTCAATCTCCAGTTTTGCTCTCTTTATTTAAGAAGATGAAGAATTTAACTTTAGTGTCTACTGATTTTCTCTGCTGCATGTTTTTCCATAGAAAATAAAACATATTCACCAGAAATATCATTTCTGTAGATGAATTTTATTAAAAAAAATGATTTTGCAATAATTTTCACCGTCGCTTACACCTCAATAAGGATTAACCGAAGCAAAATTAACTTCAAGGGCTAACCCTTCTAGTAAATATGTATTCTAAAATAAATGAGTGCATTTGTATATCATTTGTAGTGCAGGATGAAATTTTCGATATACATTACTTATATTAGAAGTAATTCTAAAACCACAACTATTTATATTTTCTAATATTTATACTCTCTTTTTTGGTAAATGTTCTTATATTTATATTCAGAATGTCAATATTTTCATCCATATCTGTGCCAGATATCTGCAGATTTGACTTGATGTCGTAAACCTTGTTTGATTGTCAGACTACATTCTCGATGGATTCTTTCATCAAAACTAGGGCTCTACCAGAAGATGTTGTTGAGGGTTGGCGACCTAAAGTCGAAGGTTGATTGATCTATTCATCATCAACATCATCATCATCACTCAGCATTCTTTGGCTTCAGGCTGTAGCCTATAGGACATGAAACTGTCAGTTACTTGTCCTTTTGTTATATAAACATCATATTTCTCTGAGTTCAAGTTCAAATAAGTCCAGGTGTTGATATAGGAATTTTCATGTGCAATGCTCAATGATACTGGTGTATTTAATGCAAGAAACTTGTTAAATATTTTTCTTGAACTAACCACACGCTCGTGCGTGCACACACACACAAGAGAGAGAGAGAGAGAGAGAGAGAGAGAGACCCCTGAACAGTATGACAGGTGAGATGATTTGTGGTTAATTTGTGTGCTTTACTTTTAAGCAATGACCTAATGGACTTCAAAACAAGTCACCATAAATACATAATTTATTGTAGTTATATTACTTAAGTCCATTAATAGTATGAACTCTTGAGAAGTACATCATATATATAAGTTATATGTACACAGCTCCCATGGAGATCAATTCTGGCGGGAAGCTATGTAATCAGCCAAGTGATACAATGGTGCTGCTCTGATAGCATCAAAGTGGCTAAGCTCCACCACAGCTTGAGCCACCAGTTCCCCTGCAAACTCCTTGGCCTTACCAAGCCCCATCAGCCGAGGATAAGTCGCCTTATCGCTCACCAAATCTTTTCCAGCCGTCTTCCCCAGCTCCTCAGACGGCTTGGTCACGTCCAAAATATCATCCACAACCTGAAAAAGCAGTCCAATGCATCTTGCATACCTCCTCAATCTCTCGACCTCAACTCCATCGCCCTCCACCCAAGATTGCTCCACATACAACTGCAGCCTCCAACAGCTTCGACGTCTTGTGCACGTGTATACACTCCAATTCATCAAGACTCACCTCCTTTCCTCCATTGCACAGGTCCATTATTTGCCCTGCAACCAGGCCCTCCGCTCCCACAGCCAACCCCAGCTCCACGATGGCTTGAATAACTCTTTGCGGGTCAAAATTTATCAGTCTTGGCTGCCACATGCTCAAAAGCAAGGGACAACAGGGCATCACCGGCTAAGACCGCGGTGTCCTCCCCAAAAGCCTAGTGGTTGGTGGGCTTGCCTCTGCACAAGTCATCATTGTCCATGCAGGGGAGGTCGTCGTGGATTAGGGACATTGTGTGGATCATCTCAATGGCGCAAGCCATGGGGATGGCCATGGACTCGTCCCCTCCGACTAGCTCGCAAGCGGTGATGCAGAATATGGGTCGAACCCTCTTCCCGCCGGCCAGGAGGGAGTACCTCATGGCCTCATGGATTTTTATCGGGTTTTGGAGGGGGACAGTGTCATCGAGGGCTATGTTTATCTTCTTGGCCTTTGTTGCCATGTATTCTTGAAAATTGAAATTGGGGAAAACAAAGTCTAGCGGCTTGGGTGAATTGATGACTGGATGAGCTTCTTGGAGTTGGATTAACGGTTGAGCAATTGTTGATGTGTTTGCAGCCCTGTTGGGCTGGATTTTCATGCAGATAATTTTGCTTTTAAGAGTGGTGGCTGTGGGAGGTTTGTATCTACACAAGTATTTTTGAAGGGAGAAAGTTTCATTACCTGGGACAGTTGCTAGAAATGCCATGGTTTTCTTGATCTTGTTGAAGAGAGGGCAGTGTGTGATTGCATATATATTCTCATCTATACATACATATATATCTTTGAGATGCTGTTTTGTTCTCTATTGTGTTTCGTAGTTATGCCATTACACATGCTTGGACTCTACTATGTCTAGTTTTGAGACATTTTCCCCAAGTCCTTGTCTGGCAAAAGTTCATTAATTAATAACTGCTATTACTACAACATTTGTTTCACAGTATCTATCATATAAGGTTTTTTAGCAAAAATTATGGAGAATTTTCAAAAATGTACTATAGTTGACAATTTTATCCTTAATAATGACTTATTGAAAATTTACGATCTCCTTAAATATGTCTTGAAAACTAAATAGTGAAATAATTAGAGAGGCTACGGTTATTTATGTGAGGGCAAATTTTTAAAAAATACATTAAATATGGTCTTGTTTTTGTAAAATAACAAATATTTTGAAACAAAAACAAAATGCCAAAACTAGAGGTTTTGTGAGCCGAGGGTAGTATTGATTTGTTTTGAGTTAAATTTACAAAACGATAATGTTAAATCTAATTAGCACAAAAATCATGTGTTAAAAAAGTTAGTCCGAGACCCTCTCATGTCTTTAAAAACTAACGCACTGCCCTTGGGGTTCCTTGTTTGAAAATTTGAATACACATTTCCTATTTTACCCTTCTTTAGAAAAATTGGAGAATAACTATACGTTTGTCTCTTTGAAAGGGAAAAGTTTGGTGCTAAAAATGAAAGGTGGAAAAAAAACCCAAACCCTAACTTTCAAATTTTCACACATATTTATTGCCAATTTATGAAATGCGGGAATTGTGGTATATGAAGGGCAGTGTGCTAGTTTTTAAAAACATGAGGGGTTTTATATTAATTGTTTTTAACACAAAATTTTTTATGCTAGTTAGAATTAATACAGGAGTTTTTGTAAATTTAACTTAAGGTTAAAAAGGATAAATTTATGAGTCTAAAATACTATTACACATGCCAAAACAATGCATATAAAATACACTATCGATTGATAATTTTTATCGATAATTTTTATATTTTACAGGAACTTTTGTACTTTTTTTTTTTTATATAAATTGTAATTTAATTAAGCTTAACATAAGAGTGCTGGTAAAAAAACCCATTTGTTTTTGCCAAGTTTCTCCTCAATTGACTGGACTGGTGATTTTCTTGTCTCGGGATGGTAAAATGTAACTTATTGGCAAATGGAAATATAAAACTAGGGGCTTTTTTTTTGAGTATATTCTCTTCATGAACGTCAAACTCAATTTAGCATAACAAATCTATCTTTCTTGGCTATGTTTGACTCCAAAGGTAGTAAATGAGAAACAAAATCGTACACTATATATGTTGCACAATTTATAGTGTCCTTTAATCATATAAATTCAAATTACATAGAGAAATTTGATTGAAAAAATGTATTTTGTATGATTTAGTGCAAACCTAGTTCAAGTCAAATTTAGTTTTGCACAGTCAATTAGGCGTGTATGATTTTATGTCTCATAACGTGTCTTTAGTATGTCTATTCATATTGTTGAGAAATCATCAAGGTAGGTTTTGGATATCTCACATGTGTACATGTTAGGTTCCTTTCGGTTGCCCCGTCTCCACCATGTGTCGCCCAGCTTGCTCCAGCTACCATCGTACATGCCACATGTCAACCAATTCCCAGAGGAGCGAGACTCTGGCCCAACATCATCGTCCTCTTCGAGTCTAGACCTCGAGGAGGACACACTCTCCTAGACAAAGACACCTCCTCGAAGAGGTCTCTCTCCTCAAGTGATCTTTGGCGGCTACTCGTTTGGTAGCTCACACTGATACTTTGAGCGGGGAGTACGTGGTCGTACGCTGCCATCTCTGACACCTGTCACCAACTCTGGCAGTGGATATACCTGGCCTTGCAACCACCATGCATAGACAGGATGTCCAAAGTTAACGTTGACTGAGTTGTCATAGGTATCCCTAGATTTACCAAATAAGACCCCATCTTAATAAAAAAAAACTCTTGGGAAAAATCTCCATAAAGGTAATACGCACTTTCTATACCAATATTCTACTCAATTTTCTGCAGAGTTCATTATATCTTCATATCTTTTACAGCCTTAAACATTTGAGGGTATTCGCCGGAGACACTTCGAACTAGACTAGCGTATTTTCCATTCTAGCAGGACAAGGACCCACCAGCAACAATCGGATTGAAACTCTACGCCAGCTCGAGGAGAAGTTTGAAGTCTTGACCACATCAGTAGGCAAAAGACAAAAACTCAATATTTTGGGAGTATTAGAACCGATGCCTACCAATAATATATATAAATGAAAGTTTTAAATTTTGTTGTCATATAGACATATGCAATAGAGATTTGTGGGAAGCAAACATTTAGCCCCATATTACCCTTTTTAAACTTTGATTACTACACTTTATCATTAAAAAAATACATGAGATTTCAATTTTTCCATTATCAATTTTTGGATGAAATCCGAACTTCATGCAGTCGCCACCAGAGAAGCTTCCCCATTATACGACTAGACTCATCTCACCCTACTGAACAAAGGCCCTAAAATAATTTTAAAATTTAACAACTCATTGGCAATCAATTTTCTAATTTGAATATCTCCAGATTGCACAACAACAACTGTTTGGTCAGGGATGGAGCCAGGAATTTGATTGAGGGGGGCGAAATTTTTTTCAAAATTCATTAATTATTAAAATGTATAAATATAAGTATTATATGTAATATTGACATATAAAATAACAAAAGTTATTATATTTATGTGTATACAACCAATTAAAAGTGCTACAATCAAAACAATATACAAAAAAATGATACTAAAAAAAATAACAAGCCATCCTTTGTTTCAAAAGAAGCAAATTAATGGATAATGAATTGATTTAAAAAAATACTTGACAAAGAATTTTTTAACAATAATCAATAAAATTGATATAAACCTACATAATGATATATAATCAAAACTCAAATAGTATTAAAATAGATTTTTCTCTCTCTTTGTTCGCATAATTAAAAAATATATTCAAAACTCAAAAAATATCTTTTCTTTTTTATCTACCATCACATTCCTCAAATCACTCCCAATTAAATATGAAGTGTTAAATTAGTAAGATTCATTCAAGTTCAATAGCCAACAAATAAATATCAAGACTCATTAAATTTAATATTGAATAACTATAAAGATTCATATCAACAATCATAAGATTCAAATCTCTACACGAAAATCAATTATAAAAAAAAAGAATAAATAAATGTATAAATTCTAAAATTAGTACATAATATCTTCTTGTACATTGCTTTCGAAGAAAAAAGTTGAATACTATAGGGTTTGTGAGAGAAGAAAAATTTTAATAGGATTTTTGAAATTTTAATTAGGATAGAATAGAGAAGCAAAATCTAATAGAATTTTTAATATTTTAATTCGAAGAGAATAAGAAAAAAGAGAGGAAAGAGAAAGAGAGAGAATTTAATTATTATGGTAAATGAGATTAGGTGAAAATAAATTACCAAAAATAAAATATAGTGGAGAAAATTAAAATTTTTATTCTATAACAGATATAAAAATCAAAATTTTATTTTAAAGGGTGGTGAAATTTTAAAATTCTAATAAATATATAATAAAAAATGAATTTTTAAAAAATTGAGGGCCCCCTCGACTTTGCCACTATTTCTGGTAGCTAATTTCATTGAAAAATATATTTAAAGAGTAAAATACAAATCTTGTATATTTTATGAGGAAAAGTGTAACAAAAAAAAAAATCAACCAAATTTTAAAAAGGGCCAAGGTTGGGAAGTGAAGTGTTTTATGAAAATAGAAAGAAAAATCAATTGATGAATTTCGCAGTGGAGAATACTCTCTCACTCTCTCTCTCTCTCTCTCTTTGTCTCTCTCGTGGGATTGTGTTTGCAAATAAAATTAACATTTCTTGCCTCGACGTGGGTTATACGAAGAATCAGCACTCCAGTTGGTAAGTATTGTCTCATTGGGCATGCCAAAAAGATATATTTGCATAAATCTTTGACAGCTTACGCCGATGTGGTTACTCAAGATTCGAAGTTGCTGAGTTCGATAAGAAACTAGTGAAGTCGAAGTGAGTTTTTATGTTTAGGTGCAGGTATGCCAGTGTACAAGAACACATGAATTAAAGTCTCGATGATTCGAAGTGAAGAATGTTTTGTGCCTAAGACTTCTATTTGAAAAACGATTGAATTGGAGTATGCAAACACTACCCATGAAGTGTTAATTGCCTAGAATTTAATATAGGACTTAATAATTCAGTACTCTAAGAGTCGAAAAGGGCCAAAAAAGTTGAATCGAAGAGAAAATATAGTCAAAGACGATGGCTACTAGCTATTTGGACTTTACAAGATTCGACTACAGACACGTGCATTGATGACTCGGGCCATATCTATAACTAAAATGCACTGAGCATCTCTTAAAAGCTCTAGCTACAAGTCAGCCACATTGATGACTCCGGCCATATCCACCTGTGGATGTACTCAAAGACTGCTCACTCCGACGACCATGATTGACTACACTTCCCTTCTTGCATGCGTTCGATATGAATGCGGGATACCACTCCATCGCATTGATATCTCACCTTGAATTGGGCCAATTCAAGTGAGTGATGGCTACGACTCCGTGACATTACAGAATAAGTGCATCGATATCCTCACTTCGAGTCAAATGGGATATGGCTTCAAACATTCATGCAACGGTTTTCTACCTAATGAAATAAAACTAATTTTTTTTCATTTAGACTAAAAAAATCAAAGAAGTGTTGACTTCTTGATTGAAAGAGTTGTTGTTGATTAACGTTGTTGTTGTGTTCAAATGGTGAATCCAGCTCCTTTTTATAGGCTTCAAGCTACAACCGAATTCCTTTATTCTTGGAGCTGGATAGGTTAATCAAGCTTGGCCATACGAAATGAATGACATCCCTTATTTCTTGGACATGGCAGTTATGTCATTTTATTTGAATTTCAAATTTCAGCTTGACATGACCTTTATTTTAAGCATGTTTAGGTATAATAATGCATATTTTTAGCCAATCTGTTATTTCTTATCTAACAACCCCTAAAAGTAAGGGGTTTAAATTTAACTTTATTATTGTATTTATTTTATTTTCCTATCTTCTATTATTAGTTGACTCAATTCATTCCGACCCGGGCCTCTAACATGGGCTCCCCTATATGAGGTCGAAATGACCTGGGCTTTACTAATTTATTTTGATATGGAGAAAATGATCAAATTCAGTCTATTTTGAATTTATATAAAAATTTATTTTTGGACCCAAATAGGCTGAAAAGAAAGTTATGATTGGAAGAGGATCCAAGATAAACAGATTCCTATAGGAAAATCCCAAAACTTTATTCTGTTGTGGTGGAAATTAAGCCAAAGTATCAACCAACCTTTGTCTCCTGCCTTCTGCTTATGCTGTCTTATTATTATTATTATTATTATTATTAAGACGGTATGATTGGCACGTCTTCCAATTAAATATGTGATTGTCGCATTCGTGATTGTCAACGTATTTTTTACAAATGAATCGACGTTGTCATCAATATGAAATAGATAAATGCCATAGCTCAAAGTAGCTCTTAGAGTACTGGCATAGACAAGACCGCAATCCTGCTCTCACAACAGTTTAATTTAGATAAGGCTCAAAAAAAAAAAAAAATTGGTCCGAAAGATTGTCGATTATGAAAAAATTGGGAACGTGAGACCCTTTTATTAAATTCATACCCCGGTTTTCGTTTACTGAAGAGTTTTTAGATACTCCACAATTGATTAGTATTTGTTTGGATAAATTTTTGACAGTCATGTCGAAGTGGCTACCTAGGATTCGAAGTTATTGAGTTCGATAAGAAAATAATAAATTCGAAGTGGATTTTTGCTTATTGTGTGTGCGGGCATGCCAGTGTATAAGTACACACAAATGGAAATCTTTTGATGATTCGAAGTGAAAGATGTGATGCTCTTAGGATTTCTATTCGAAAAATAATTGAGTTGGAATAGGCAAACACTACCCTTGAGGTTCTATGCGTCTACAACTTAATCTAGGACTTAATAATTTAGTGCTCTAAGAATCAAAAAGAGTCGAAAAAAACTTAAGTCGAAAAAAAATGTATTTTAGAGACGACAGCTACTCGCCACTTGGACTTCATAAAACTCGACTACAGACACATGCATTGATGACTTGGGCCATATTTATGACTAAAATGTATTGAGAAGTTCCTAATAACTCTAACTACAAGTCGGTCACATTGATAACTCCAGTCATATCTACGTGTGGATGTACTTGGAGACTGTTCACTCCGACTAGTATTGATTAACTCCGTCTACACTTCTTCTTATGTATGCGCTTGATATGAATGCGGGATACCACTCCGTCGCATTGATATCTCACCTCGAAACCGGCCGGGTCCAATCCGAGTGAGTGATGGCTACGACCTCGTGACGTTATAGAATGAGTGCATTGATATCCTCATTTCGGGCCAAATGAGGTATGGCTACAAGCATTCATGTAATGATTTTCCACCTACTAAACTAAAGCTAATCTTTGTTCATTTAGACTAAAAAATCAGAGAAGTGATGACTTCTTAATTGAAAGAGTTGTTGTTGTTTGATCGTTGGATGATTGATGATGCCCATTGAAATGGTGAATTCAACTCTCTTTTATAGACTTCAAGCTGCAATCGAATCCCTTTATCTTGGAGTTGAATGTTTTATTCGGGCTCTGGCTATTCGAAATGGATGACCGTCCTTGCTTCTAGGTTATGGCAATTATGCCATCCTATTTTAATTTCAAATTTTTAGAAATACATGACCTTTATTTTAGGCATGTTTGCATATCCTTTAGTTATTCTGTTATTTTCCTCAACAACTCCTAAAAGTAAGAGGTTTAAATTTGACTTTATTATTTTTATTTACTTATTTTTCTATTTTCTAATTTTCTGCTGATTAGGCTATGGGCCTCCATCTCATTTTGGCCCGAGCCACTAAAATGGGCTGTTCCGCTCGCGTCGAAGTGCCCTGGGCCATGTTAATTCATTTCGATATAGCGAAAAGGACCAAAATCAGCCCACTCTGAATTTATATAAAAATTTATTTTCGAGCCCAAACAGTATTATTGCTGAAATGATGAATGCCAAATTGTCAATTAGACCTTCTCCATCAACCAATCTATTAAAAAATATATTAAAAAATAACAATAAATAAAAAAGGCATACTGCATTGCAAACAATCGTGACATTCTAGACTTGAAAAATAATAATATACCTTAAAATCTTGTCGCATTCTGATCCAAAAAAAATATCACTTTTTTTTACGAAGAAAAAATGAAAAACAAAAAGAAAATGAAAAAAGAGGAATAATTAATTTGCTGCATTGGTTACTTATCGGACTAAATTAAGATGCAGTATAATTTCGTACGAGTTACTCAAGATAGTAACTTATATTATAGATGGAACAAAAAAAGAATTAATATTGTTGAAAAATAGTATTAAAAGAAGGGCAAAATTTCACATCATATAGTATAATAAGTCAACCGAAGTATGGGTACAACCTCAGCGGAGTTTTGGTAATTTTTGAAACCATAAGGGGTTTCTCGTAAATTAGCCTAACCTCAGGGGTGGTCAGAGTAAATCATCCAAAAAAGGAGAAGGGGTATTTTCAAAAATTGAAATAAGTCAACCTAAGGCTAGGTGCTAGTGGTAAAATGGGTATAACCTTAGGGGGTTTTTGATAATTTTTGAAATTATAGAGAATTTTTCGTAAATTGACCTACTTTCAGGGGTGGTCAGTTTAATTCGCCTTAGTAGTTAATCCAAATATGCTATTACTTACAATTTACATTGTATTTGGTTCTCTACATTGTTTAGCTTGATTCGCACCATGAAAAACATTAACGTCTTTTGCATTTCTGATTTGATGTTATACACTGTTATATCAAATTTGAGCTACCTTTCATTTGATTGCATGTATTTAATTGTATGGACCTCCCGTAAATACCTCCCAATTAACTTGATATTGTTTGGGCCCAAAAAATAACTTTTGAAATCAGATTCGGAGTGGGCTGATATTGGTTTCTTTTCGCCATGCCGAAATGAATTAATAAGACCCATGGCCCAGTCGGCCAAAAATATAAAATAGGAAGTTAAAATAAATACAATAATAAAGTCAAAATTCAAACCCCTCACTTTTAGGGGTTGTTAATAGAATGGATGAAAATAGGCATTGTTATATCTGCACGTGCCTAAAATAAATGCCATGTGTTACTGAGAATTCAAAATTTAAATAAAATGGCACAACTGTCATAAACTAGAAATAAGGGCGGCCATTCATTTCTAATGGCCTGACTTGAATAAACTTCCCAACTCCAAGAATAAAGGATGAAAGTTGCATCCTGAAGTCTATAAAAGGGATCCAGACATCAATCAATCAACACACAACGTCAAACAATCAACACAACAATTCTCTCAATCAAGAAGTCATCATTTCTCTGATTTTTAAGTCTAAATGAACAAAGAATAGCTTTAGTTCAAGTAGGTAGAAAATCGCTACGGGTGTTTGTAACCATACCTCATTCGGCTCGAAGTGGGGATATCAATGCACTCATTCCGTAACGTCACGAGGTCGTAGCCATCACTCACTTGGATTGGGCCCGGTTTGAGGTGAGATATCAATGCGACGGAGTGGTACCCAGCATCCATATCAAGCGCATGCATGAAGAGGAGTACAGACGGAGTCAATCAATGCTCGCCAGAGTGAACAGCCTCTGAATACACCCACAGGTAGATATGGCCGGAGTCATCAATGTGGCCGATTTATAGCTAGAGTTCGTAGGGACTGCTCAATGCATCTCTGTTATAGATATGGCCCAAGTCATCAATGCGTGTGTCTGTAGTCGAGTCATGTAAAGTTCGTTTGGCAAGTAGCCATAGTCTTCGAATATATTTTCTCTTCGATTTAAGCTTTTTGACCCTTTTTTCGATTTTGAGAGTGCTAAATTGTTAAGTCCTACATTAAGTTGTAGGCAAGTAGAACCTCAGGGATAGTGTTTGCCTACTCCGATTCAGTCGTTTTTCACATAGAAGTTTTGGGACGCATTACATTTTTTACTTCGAATTGCATTACATTTTTCACTTCGAATTGCATTTCACTTTTCACTTCGAATTGCATTACTTTTTCACTTCGAAACACAAGACTTCCACTTGTGTGCTCCTGCTTACTGGCACGCCCGCACCCGAACACGAGAAAGCTCACTTCGAACTGTCTGTTTTCCAATCGAATTCAGCCGGTTTGAACCCTGAGCTGGCCACTTCGGCGCATCCGGAGAAAATTTATGCAAACAGATATAATGGTTTCATTTGATTGAGGAGACTAGATTTAACTCCATCAGTCTTCTAAAGTGATATTTGTGTGTACTAAGGCCTACAGACTCCTCGTTTGGTTTGTTCTTCTGAGTTCGAGAGATTAAACTACCTGAGCTATTTTGTGATGTTCGTTTCAGTGTGAAACAACACAGCTACATAGCAAATAACCATTCCATCCCTAAAAAAGAAAGATATCATTAAGGAAAAAGAAAACGTATACAGTGGTCTACCAATTCAATACTCTTTTCCTCTTCTTCTATCTTCGTGGTATTGCTTTCATAGCCATTTTCTTTTTTTCTCTTTTTTTTTGGTTGTAAATCATCAAAATAAGGACAAAATCTCATTCAACATTTATCTCTTATTCGAGAGGTGTTCAATTGAAAAAAAAACCAAGTACAAGGAAAAAATATTAAAAAATAAAATTGTAAAAAGCACATTAAAAATGTGACTCCTATTCGGTCCTTTTTTCTAAGAAAGAAAAAAATTCAAAAGTCTTTTTTCAAGCCTAGTTGATCGCGCGCGCAGATGACCATGGTCTAAACCGGCTAGGTATACTTTTCACCCATTTTAAAGTCTTACAATACCCTAAGGGGTCCAAACTCATATGTCCAAATAAGCTATAAAAATAGCAATATTTTAGTTTTCCACAACAATGTAGGATAGTATCTTTTCACCTTCCTACATTCTTTCAAATTCCTTAAACAATTAACACACTTTCAAGTGGTTTACTTTTGACCTCAATTTGATTTGTTCACGCTTAAGTATTTCTACTATAGCCAAACACCCACATATTTCAAAGTATGCATTGATCAAGGTCACTTTCAGATACAACAAAATCATTATTAGTTATGAACCTTCATAGGTTCAGTGTGCCAAGGTATAATAACGTTTTATGTTTCCATCATCTCAAATTAATATTGAAGAAATTTTTGATTTCTCTCTCTTAGTATTAATAATCAACATCATCTTTTGAAATCACAAAATAAATTCGTCTTAAATTGTTGAAAATAGTAAATGGTGTGATTTCAAAATAGTAACAGATAGGTGGAGACGAGTTGTACTCTTTATCTTTAAGATGAATTTGCCCCATACTGGTGCTTATGGTTGAACAATAATCGTCTCTCAAGGTGGCAAACCTCTAAGCCCCCTTGTTCCTACTCCTTCAGACTACTATAGCATGCACCCCCAAGATCTGCGTCCTGAGCATGAGTTTAGGTCCTTATTTCGACAGCAAGACATCTTAACTTTGTGAAAAAACTTTCACGTTCTTAACTCTTGGCCAATTAGGGTTCCCCGTAAATCTGATACTATAGATTCACCTCCTCTTGGTTACAGGTGTTTTCACGTAGGGGCTCTGGAGGCTGGGCTTAGGTTTTCGGTGCCCGATCAAGATGTTGATATTCTTGTTCAATTTGGCTTAGCTCTGACCCAGCTAGTTCCCAATGCATATCATATGATGTTAGGGTTCATGGTTGTCGCCAGGCTTATTCACATCTCTCCTGATTTTAATAATTTCTAAAACCTCTTTTATATCTGCGGTTCTAGGGGATTTTACCATTTCCAACCTTACCATAAGTTTTTTCGTACCTTCCCACTAGTCTTCCTGACAAAGAATGGAAGAACCATTTTCTCTATGTCAGAGCTCCTCCAGACTATCCTTGGGATTGTTCATCGCCGGTGGCGCTCTACTAAACCTAAGCGTTATAATCTAGGGCCCACCTGGGTCCTGAATTTCTAAAGGAGTTATCCACCTACGTTTTTGACATATCTGACCTTCTAGGATAGGGTTTCAAGTGCTACGACCTTAGCAAAGCCGATGTGCCTACCCCCACCCCAGAAGGTATTTCCCTTAGTATTTACTTTACGGGTTTGTCTGCTCTTTCTGACCTTTTGCATTGGTTCTGCTTTGTAGATATGACTACTTACTTGCAACTAGCTCGTAAGATACTGGCGAAGAAGTTATCTCAAGAGGGTGGGGGTTCGGTCCGAAGCTCGGTGCCTATAGCTACTGAGCCTCTGAGGGAGCATAACCCAACGGTGGAAGTTTTTGATTTTGAGGGCAGCCCTCAGGGTAAGGTCACGCAAGAGAGTCCGGGGTCTGCACTTCCTGATACTGTTCAATCTCCTCCTTTTGACCCTGGGTTGCCCATGAATCCTACAAAGAAGAGGAAACTACAGAAGGTGGGAGATTCTATTGCTCGGGTCATAAGTGAGGGCTCCTCAAGTGCCAGTTTGGAATTTCCTTCTCCCGCCGCTGCAGAGGTATTTGGTTTTGAGGAGTGTGGTCCCAGATACGACCTCCTACATTAATAACGCTCTTTGGCGAGGGTGCCTTTCAGATAAGAACTGAGATGTCAACGAGCTATCTGCCAAGTTAGAGGCTGTGGACGTTCGTGTTAAATTGCTGGAATAGGTTCGCATTAATCCTAAGTTCTCTAGGTATACAACGCCTTCAGATCCTGACCCCAAGAATCAATATAACCCTGAATGGAAGGTTTTGATGAAGGATAGGATGACAGATCCAAGTGTGGCTCTAGAGCTCTAGAAGGGTCACACTCTGCCTCTTAACCTGATAAACTATCTAGACACTCCATCTACGAGTTTCGAGAAGGCGATGGCAGCCACCACCAACACTGTAAGTGTTTATCTTAGGTTAATTCAAATTCCTTGTTTTGCTTGTACTGATATCTGCTTTTGTGCCTCTCAAACCGTGACTATGGGTCGAACTGTAGCCCTTTAGAATGCCAATCTCAAAGCTTACACTGGCTCTGAGACGGAGAAGAGAAAGACAGCTGAGGGTGCTAATGCCTGGGCTTACCGCTTGCAGGGTCAGTTAAATTGTGCCAACTGGGGTAAGGAGGAGTTTAGCAGTCTGCTTAAGGTCCGGGCTGATCAAATCATAGAGATTCAAGGTACCTTGGAGACCTGCCACAAGAGCTTGGCAGAGTGCAAGGCTCAGCATGATCGAGAGGTTGAGAATTTGAAACAACACTATGAAAAGAGGTATACTGAGTGTATTGCAGAGGGTGAACGTCGTGCCTCTGCTCCTAATTGAATGCTGGGGCTCAGACTTCAAGCTGCTCGTGACTTCCGGCAATCGTATACCTTCCAGATGATAGTAGGAGGTTTGATAATTGATGAAGCTTGAAGTTTTTTAATTTGTACAGAGATCAGACGCAGCATCTTGGTGGGTTCCGTGATGGTTTTGACCTTTCTCAGCTAAATCCATTAAGCTCTGCGACTGGAGAGCCCACCATCGTTGAAGACATTCCTGACCCAGAGTCCGACCAATTTGCTCCCCTTTTGTCCAAGGAGAATTTGTCATAGGCTTGGATTTTTGTAATAGTTTGTTTAGGTAGTTTTACGTTTTTTCACATGAATCGCTTTGTACTCTAATTCTTCGTTTGTAACATTTGGTCTATGTAACTTTTGATATTTTGAAGCGAGACCTTCCATTTCTCTATGTCTTACTCTCTTTTTGTATTTTTGTGCTTATATGACTTCAATTTTGAGCTTATCTTGTGACTTAGTTAATTTTAGGACTTTGCTTGGGTTTGAAGCCTCATAGGAGGTCTTTGTAGGGGTCGTGTGGACCTCAACACTTAGTTAAATTTAGGACTCTGCTCGAGTCTGATAACTCACGGGAGGTTATTGTGTGGGTCGTGCAGACCTCAACACTTAGTCAATTTTAAGACTTTGCTCGGGTCTGGTGACTCACAGTAGGTCATTGTGTGGGCCGTGCGGACCTTAGCACTTAGTTAATTTTAAGACTCTGCCAATGTCTGATGACTTGCAGGAGGTTATTGTGTAGGTCGTACAGACGTCAACACTTAGTCAACTTTAGGACTTTGCCCGAGTTTGGTGACTCACGAGAGGTCATTGTAAGGGTCGTGCGGACCTTGATACTTAATCTTTATTGGGATAGCAGGTTATGATGAGACTTTGATTTCATTGATTTGGGAATGGTGCCCATGGGTGTTTTGAAAATAACAAAGAAAGTCTCATCATGACCATGGCTGTGTAGTTTGGAAAGTAACTAAATAAGTAAAATGCAGTAAAGGATAGGGTAGGGTTTTTGTTACCCCTATGTGTAGAACTTTCTCAAATTGTGTGCATTCCAAGTCCGGGACAACTCCTTCCCATGTAGATCCTCCAGCCTATATGATCTGTTCCTATTCAGTTTTACTATTTTGTAGGGTCCTTCCCAATTAGCGTCCAGTTTCCCTACGTGCTTTGTGACCTCTATTTTTTTCAATACCAAATCTACGATCTAAAACATCTGAGTTCTGACTTTCTTATTATAGCTTCTCTCCATCATCTTTCTATACCTAAGTATGGAAATATAGGCTCTGTCTCTTCATTCCTTGATGCATTCCAGCTCGATTTTTCTAAAATACATGTTAAGCTCTGCATCGTACTTCTTTACCCTTAGTGTCATTATTTCGATTTTCTCAGGGATGACTGCCTCTAACCTATATACTAGGCAAAACGTTGTTTCGCCAATAATCGACCTTGGGGTAGTTCGATATGCCCACAATACTCCAGGGAGCTCCTCCAACTAACTTTCTTTCATTCCATTAACTCTTGTCTTGAGGTGTTGAAGTAGGGTTCTGTTAGTTACCTCCAGCTAACTTTCCTTCATGATCTCATTCTCTGTGATTTTTACTACAGCCTCTGCCTCCACCCATTTGGTAAAGTACTCCACTACCACTATTATAAATTTCTTCTGGCCCGCTGCTAGAGGAAAGGATCCTAGAATATCGATCCCCCATTGATCGAAAGAGTACGCTACTTGGACTGGATTCATAGAGCTTGTTGGGTTGTGGATCAGGTTTGGGTGGTGTCGGCATTCCTCACATTTCTTTGAGAATTCCATGGCGTCCTTTTGCAGGGTTGGCCAAAAATATCCTTGTTTGATTATCTTTTGGGCCAACGCCCTTCATCCAGAATGGTTTCCACAACTGCCTTCATGAATTTCCCTCATGACGTACTTGGCTTGGTTCGGGGTCAAGCACCTCATCAGAGATCCTTCTATCGACTTCCTGTACTACTCCCCATCAATAATTGTATACTTGGCTGCTTTGTGGTTCATTCTATTGGCCCCGACGTCATCTTCTGGTGGAACCCCGTCTCTTAGGAAATCTATGACGCTATCTTTCAAACTTGGTTCTGCTTCAACCACATCGATCGTGAAGATCTGCGAGGTTAGCACCTCTTTGCTTCGTATGCTGGGATTTTCTGGTTCCTAGCCCTGCCATAGAACTGGCGAAGTTCAATAGCGTGTCCGCTCTCTCATTGTCAGATCTTGGGATTTGCTTGAGCTCAAAGGTCTGGATGGTTTTAACCTTATCTCTCACTTTATCCAAGTATTTGATCATCGCATCCCTTTTGGCCTCGTACTTTTCTTCAAATTGAAATGCCACCAGCTAAGAATTGGTATATGCCACTATCCGTCTAGCACCGACCTCAGTGGCTCGCTATAGCTCCAGATCCCCAAGTAGAGTTTCATACTCTATCTCATTGTTAGTTACGTCACAATTCAGTTTGAGAGCCACTTCGAGTTCTTCGTTATTTGGACCTAGCAACAAGATTCATATTCCTCTGTTGGTCACTTTTGTTGATCCGTCTATGTGCAGTATCCACTGAGTTTCTTCCTCCGACTTAGCTTCATGAGTCATCTCCGCTACAAAGTCTGCGAGGACTTGGGCTTGTATCGCGGGTCTGCTCTTGTACTCTACTTCAAATTGGCTCAGCTCTATTGCCCATTTAACCATCCATCTCGATGCCTCAAGTTTTGATAAGATTTGTTTCAATGGCCCATTGGTCAACACTACTATAGGGTGTGACTGAAAGTAATTTTTCAATTTTTTTTGAGGTTGTAATTAGGGTCAGGGCTAGCTTCTTGATTCTCATGTGGTTCTTCTCCACTCCCTGCAACATTTTCCTGATGTAATATATTGGCTTGTACTCTTTGTCTCCCTTCTTAGTTAAAACAGCTCTTATGGCGACTTTAGATACCGCAAGGTATATGTATAGGTGTTCTCCTTCAATTGGTTTCGATAAAAGGAGGGGTGCCGTCAGGTGTTTCTTTAGCACCTCAAATGTTTCAGCACATTCTTCCTGTCAGTTCAGTGAAGTCATCTGCCCTGTTAGCATCTTTACTTCTTTGGAGGATGTCGGCTATCTCGTGTTCAGAACTGATCTGATCTTCTCGGGGTTTGCTTCGATTCCTCGCTCATTGAGTAAATATCCCAGGAACTTACCACGTTTTACTCCGAATGTGCATTTGGTCGGGTTTAGCTTCATATTATACTTTCTCATAACCTTAAATGCTTCCCAGGGGTAGGTGATGTGATATTCTTCTTGGAGGCTTTTGATGAGCATGTCATCTACGTTGACCTCCATGGTCTGACCTATGAAATTTGGAACATTCTTTTTACCAACCTTTGATAGGTTGCGCCTGCGTTCTTTAGCTCAAATGGCATAACTCAATAATAGTATATGTCGTCTTTGGTCATAAATGCCGTCTTCCTTGCATCTTCAGGGGCCATAAAGATTTGATGGTATCCCTGATAAGCGTCCATCATGCTCAGAAGAGCGCATCTAGCGGTGGAGTCAACCAATGTGTCAATTCTTGGTAATGGGTACGGGTCCTTTGGGTACACCTTATTGAGGTCTGTGTAGTCCGTGCACATCCTCCATCTTCCGTCCAGCTTTGGGACCACCACTACATTCGAGAGCCAGTCTACGTATTGTAACTCCACTACATACCATGCTTCCAATAACTTCCTGACCTCCGTGGCTATGATTTTGTCGCGATCATTTCCATAGCGTCTTTTCTTTTGCGCCACTGTTTTGTCCTCTGGGTCAAAATTTAGCTTGTGTACCACGATGCTTCGATCAATGCCTTCAAAGTCAGGTGTCTTCCATGCAAAGATGTCATGGTTTTCTTTCAATAACTTAATTAGATTTATTTCCATCCTCTCTAGGAGTTGTGCTCCGATCCTAATAGTTCTTTCTGGATCTTTGGGGCAGAGTTCTATGACTTTGTATTCAAAGGGTTCCACTCTACCTTAAGGCCTGGAGTCTGGTTTGGTGGGTTGTCTTCCCTTCTCGGGTCTCACTCCCTCCCGCTTTCTTGAGTTGGATGATGTTTCTTCGATTTTCTTATCTTTAAAGGAGTCGAGAGGCACGCCCTTTGCTGATACTGCATAGCATTCCCTGGCCATCTTTTGATTTGCTCTGACGGCGCCAATCCCATTATTAGTGGGAAATTTTATTTCCAAATGTAAAATGGACACTACTGCTTTGAATAGGTTCAGGCCTAGGTGTCCTAATATGATGCTATACATCAAGTCTACATCCATGACCAGGAACTTGATCATAAGGGTTTTTCTGCCTGAACCCTTGCCCAATGAAGTCGGAAGATCGACAGTCCTTAAGGGTAGGACCTCTGATCCTGCAAAGCCAGTTAGTGGAGTGTTTATTGGCCTTATCGTCATGACCCCTAGCTCCATTTTTCTTAGTACATCTAATGTGATTATGTCAGCTGAACTACCATTATCTACCAACACCTTATGCACAGTTAAATTCGCAACATCCATTGATATGGCCATTGGGTCATTGTGCGGCATGTACACCCCTTCGAAGTCCTTATCTGTGAAGTATATTGGGGTCTGCTTGAATTCTGCAACCATTACATCTGGGCATCTGTGGATCTGAGGGTTCCGGGTTACTCCAACATACTTTCTCCTCTCATTCATCAAGTCTCCTCCAGTGGGTCCTCCAGAGATCATGTGAATTTCACCCCTGCGAAGTATGTTATTAAGTTCTGTATTCTCTCGAGCTCTTTACTGGTTTGGAATTTCTCTTCTCCCTCTTGGGTTCCTTCTTCCCTCGCTCGATGACCTTTCTCTTCTGACTTCTTGCTGGTACATGTTGTTTTCTTCATTAAATTCAGCTCGGTGAGCCTACTCTTGTCTCTTCTTGGCTCTACCTCTCCACCCTCTGCCTCATCCATGACCTCTGCGACCTCCCCTATACAGTCAATATTCATGAAAGCGATACTCGTTAGGTCGTTCATCTATGGTTCTATTATCGGCCTCCGTATTGCGTATGTATTTCCTCAAGTATCCTCTTTCGATTAGATATTGAATTTAAACATGCAACTGCATGCATTCTTCTGTATCATGACCTTTCTGTTTGTGGAATACACAAACTTGTCGGCGGCCCTCTTGCCTGGTGAGGATCTAATTCTTGGCGGGTAGCTCAGCAGATGTCCTTGATTCTGTGATTCGATAGCCATCAGGACCTCCGTGTAGTTGACTCGTAGAGGGGTGTGGTGGGTGTGTCGGCTTTGTCTCTGTGGTTCAGAGGCCCTGTAAAACCTTCTCCTACTCTCGCGGGGCGGGTTATAATGATTCTTATCCTTAGGTTCTTCTCTTACTTCCTACCTCTCCCACTCACGTACCTATCTGCCATCCTCATTAAGATCTCCATAGTTGGAGGTTGCCTCGCCAGTGCGTTAGCAAAGGACCCCCTCGTGAGGCCATGGATTAGGATACTTTTCATCATATCTATCCTCAGATTCGGTACCTCCAAAGCCTCCACATTGAACCAATCTATGTAGGCTCTCAATGATTCTTTGGGTCTTTGCTTGATAGTGAATAGGTATGTTGACATTCTCTTAGACTTCTTTATGTTTGCAAAATGGTACACAAATTTCTACAGAGCTGAGTGAAGTTCACTACTGTACCTGGTGCCTGCATCGTCCACTCTCTAGAGCCTTGCCTCTGAATGTCATGGCCAGGATCCTAGTTTTAATGGCATCGTTAAGACCGTGAAGGTCTATGATGTTAGAGTACATGGATAGATGGTCATTCGGGTCTGTAGTTTCGTCGTATGATGGCAGCTCTGGTATCTTCCATCCCTCTGGCAGTACATGCATGGCTATTTCAGCACAAAGTAGTGATCCCTGTTTTAGCATAAATTCGTCATCTGCCATTTGTTTCTGCTGCTTTAGCTCTACCACCTGCTGGGCCAGCTCGTGGATTTAGTTTATAAGCATAGAGGTGGGGTCATCTCTTCTTGATATGTTACTGCGTGCACTCCTATCATTCTTTTTCCCTTGTCTCTTGGGTACCTACTGCTACCTCCTTCTTCGGTGGTTTTATAGTCCTGAGTTTCTACCAACCCTGGGAACAACTCGCGGGGTCTGATCCGAACATTGCTCAGTAGCCTCTTCTGGGGCAGGTCAGCAGACGCCAATCCCTTGGAGGTATGCGCAGCAGATGCATGTTTTTCAATTAGTTGATCGCTCCATATTTCTAACATTCTTTTCAGCTAGTCTAGGGTCATAATCGACAGACTTTTAGAATCAGTTCCTGCTTGGTTCCCTTCTAGATGATTGGTGGCTCGTGATTATCGGCTATCTCTTTAACTAACTTTGAGCTCTTAGTGTGTGTGAGCTTGGGTATAGTGTGTTTGTGCTAAATAGAGAAAATAAAAACGAGATGAGCACCCTCAGCTCAAGCGTATCAACACTTGAGCCTCAGATTCCCCACGGTGGACGCCAGTGAAACTGGTATGGACTAATTTCCAGCTCCCACAAAGTTGTTCTTGAATTCTTGATGGACACGTAAGAGAGTACGATGATCTCCTCAAGAAGAAAGTGTATTTTTCAAATAGCAAGTTGTCCTCCCAAAATGGAAGGATTTAGATATTTATACAATTAACTATACTTGGACACTTGTCACAATCACATGATTTTATATGCCTTTATATGAAGAGCTTGGATTTAATATATGGAATGATGGGCTTGATGATAGTGATACATACATATTTTTGAGTTTTTATTAGAGTTTATGTTCAACATATGAGCCTTACGTTATTATTTACATTGTTGTTTTTTGGGCATGCCCGTATTAGTCTTTGAGAAATGTTGTTTTCACAACTACTTGATTCAATTCCAAGTCAAAAGCAATTAATGCCATAATAACCCGTAGAGAATCTTTCTTAGATATCAAAAAAAAGGTCGCCGTGTAATCTATTCCTTTTTTTTTTTTTTTTTTTTTGAGTGAATCCTTTGGCATGAGTCTTGTTTTATGTCTTCAATGTCGCCTAATGGGTTCCTTTTAGTTATAAAAAAAAAAAAAAAAAAGAAGCCCCTTTCACATCCAATGGCTTTTACACCTTTAGGCAATTCAGCAAGATCCTAGACTCCATTAGATGCCATAAAATTCATCCCTTCTTTCATAGTGTTGTACCACAAATCAGATTCTCTGCAGTTCATGGCTTGTGAAAATATTTTGGGATCACTTTGGACTCCAATGTCATTGCTTGTTTCTTGTAGATACCCAATGTAATTGTTAGATATTGTTGGTTTCTTAGTCCTAGTTGATCCTCCCAATGTTATATCAACATGCTCATTTTCTTAAGAAGGATGTTCTACAATTGCTCAACAATTTGTGGTAATTGTTGAACAACTTGATCTACTAAACCACCATCAACAACTTATGAATCTCAATGATTTGTTGTCCAACTTGGGTTTGCACTTGAGGAGTGTTATGAATGAAAGTCAATCTTCTATTTGTGATTGGAGTTTGCATATCAAAATGATAAATTTCAGAAACTAAGTTTTGAGATGGATCTCTCCCACTCATCAAGTCATTCTTAATAAACTTTGAATTTCTTGATTACACAAGTCTATAGCACTATTGAATGGACAATAAAACATCCATCCTTTAGGCCGTTCTACATATCGAATAAAATATCCACTAATGGTCCTTGGGTCCAATTTTTTTTCTTGTGGATTATAAACTCTTACTTCTGCAGGACAGCCCCAAACACATATATGCCGCAAACTCAGTTTTGTAACCTTTCTAAATTTCAAATGGCATTTTAGAAACTGCTTTAATTGGAACCGATTTAATATATACGATGCCATTTTAAGAGCTTCTGTCCACAATGATGAAGAAAATTTGGAGTTGCTAAGCATACTCCTCACCATGTCCATCAAAGTACTATTTCTTCTTTCTACTATACCATTTTGATCTGGTGAGCCGGGTAAAGTGTTTTTAGCTATAATACCTTGCTTTTGAAGATAACTAGCAAACAAACGAGGTTCTTGTCCAATTCCAATGTATCTGATATAATATTCACCACCTCTATCTGATCTCACAATTTTAATTTGTTCCTACATTGTCTCTCTACCTTTGCTTTATATATTTTGGAAGCATCTAATGATTCATCCTTCTTGTGAAACAAGTTGAGATACATATATTGTGAGTAATCATCTATAAAGGTGATGAAATGTTTATGACCATGCAAACTCATTTGAGGACAACAAATATCTGCATGTACATCTCTAATAATTCAAAACTTCTCTTGGCATCGATCTTTGTTTGTTTTGTTTGTCTGCTTTCCTTTAATGCATTCAATACATGAACCAAATCTGTAAAATCAAGAGTTTCACGAACTCCATCATTTACTAAATTTTTGATTCTATTAATGAACATATGTCCTAATCTCCTGTGCCACAACATGGAAAATTTCTCATGCATAATTGCACGTTTAATATCAGCACCATCATGAACATGCATTGTGTTATAAAGAGTATTGTCTTGTAAACTAATTTGGAAAAGATCATCAAACATTTTACCATTCCCCACAAGATCAGGTTTATAAAATAATTTAAAACCTGAATCCAAAAAATTAAAGGAATAACGTGAAGCTACAACTTTTGAAATTGAAATCAAGTTCCTAGCTAGAGAAACTTCGAAGGTTTTTTTTTTTTTCCCAAATTTAAGACAAATGAACATATGAACATATCTTTGTTTTTTGGCCTCTCTATTATTCTTTGCTTGTGTAGCCATATGTGCACTTTCAGCTAGTTCAACGGACAATCTTCCTTCCTATATTTAATGCGACTAATCAGAATTGATGCCATATTGCTATATGTGATTCACGAGTATTCAATATATAATTTAAGAAATAATTAAAGATGTTGTGGCTACCCTCTGATTATTCAAAAATCATAATAAATCACATGACATCAAATTTTATGCATAACATATGTATCAACATGCAATAAATAAACAAATGATACATTTTTTTTTTAAATTTATACATAAATTTATACAAAAATAAATTGGCCAAAGGTTCTAAAGTTCACAATATATTTCAAACTTTTGTCAATTTTTAAAAATTGGTAGGAATATTTTTCAAATTTTCAGAAATCGGCAGCAAAGATCACAAAAACAATAGTTCTTTAATGCCCCACAAATCATGTTATTTTATGAAAATGAAATGAAGTATAAATCATTTCATCTTCTTTTATTGTTTAAATATGTACATAAAAATATGGAGACTATCAATTTTCGACCACTAGAGCACATATGTACATAAATTTGAAAAACATCAAGACAAAGGCAAAAATTGATCTGATGCCAATTGTTAGACATCTACACATACTATTAGATATTCTAAAAATAAACATGCCTTTATACGTAATATAGCATAAAATAACTTAATGCGGAATAGGATAGTAAGCTCTAGCCATTCATATTTTTACCACGTTCTTTTGTGTATAAGTGTTTCTACACTCTAGCAATTCACTATAGACGATTTGTATGTTTATCGAATTGCAAAGTATAGGGACCTAACACACTTCATTATATAGGCATATGCACATATATATATATATATATATATGTTTTCTCATCAAAAATGTTGTCATGAAGCTAATGGGCATTAATAATGCCTTAAAGAAATGAATATCAAGTTAACGTTATACCTTAATAAATAGAGATCAACTTTGAGTTATATGTACGGACCACATTTATGAAAGTGACTAACTTATACATGGCACTCATACCACTACTCGAATCATTCCCAATATTCCCTACTCTCGTGTGCCATATCAAAAATGTCCCGGACCGTGAAGGATTTTCGATAGACCTATACTACCCAAATATGGAAAAACAATTGGATAAAAAACACATATTATAGTGTATTGTCACAAATGAAAAATGCCCTATAACGCAACGTCAATTTGATATATATGCCTTTTTCTTATAAAGTCTGCATTAATATATAGTTTCCATCTTGTCAAATTGGTACGCAAACTGCAGTTTTACCCTTGAACAAAAAGGTCGGAAAGTAACAAAATACATACAATTTAATTCAAATCAGGCCAGGAATCCAAATACACTGAAGAAAAACTTTCCACTATTTAATCAAAGTTGTGCCCAACTTTTATGTTTTACTTGGAATTTGGACTTTGGAGTATAGTCCTTATGTTCTTCTTAGCCCAATATTTTTTCATGAAGGCCGTGTGTGCTTGGGCCATCCACGGGCTGATTAGTGTAAATTAAAGCTCCCATTTTTAATTGCAGTTATCGTTTTTTAATGTACTTTTTCTTGATAGGTTCAATATATCAAGATTTTACACTTGTAATTAAAATATCAAACATAACAAATAAGAATTATTACGCAAGTGGACCATAAATAATTACTATATTATAGAGGCTGCATCTCAAAATGTATGTAAGCGTAGGGTTTGGCAAATTTGGTGGCGAGGCTTAGGCTCTTTCTCATAGGGGCCGACTTGACAAAATGCTCCAGTCATTAAACAAAGTTGCACCTTTCTTATGGATCATGAATGCATCTCATTTTGGATAATCCACAAATTTTTGTACGCCAATTTTAATGCGTGTGTGTGTGTGTGAGAGAGAGAGAGAGAGAGAGAGAGAGTGCCTAGCTGCTTGTGAACTGTTCTGGCAGTTGTCAAACAATCTTAAATTCTAAGAAGACTTAAAGTCTTAAATAACCTATCATCATGCAATATATATAACCAAACACTGAAGTTTAAGCGCCGGGAACCAAAAGGAACCGATTTCATCATATTAGTACCTATTGTTAAAATATGTACATGTTTGATTTTATCATTATAACCAACTCATCTCACAACATACTAAGTTTGCAATATTTAATGTGTCCACAACTACAAACTCAAAATACTGATGCACGAATAATAATAATAATAATAATAATAATAATAATAATAATAATAATAATAATAATAATGTTAGTAACAATTTGAAAATCATGGTTGAGGATATTTATTAAGCCACAATATATAACTATAATTGTTTAATGATGAATCTCAGAACTTAACATTTTTTTTTTTTTTTGGGAACATCCATAGGAACAAAGCTCCTTTTAAGTTGTTATTGTTGATAAGTGGTAATGATAAATGCATAATATCTAATTTACTTGTCATTATCTATACCTCTTTATAAAACACAATATCCTTTAATAATTGCTTGGCATTTTGATCTAACTTTTTTTTGTACTCCCCTCTCTCTTTCCTCTTTTCATCAAGATATATTTTTTTTTCTTTTTTTTCTTATCTCCCTCTTCTCTCATATCTTTGTCTTTAATATTTACTTTACCTCATCTTTTTATTTTTTTTAACAATAATATTCAATTTAATTTTCAATCATTTTTCATTCTTCGTAATATATAAATTAATTTTCAATCTTTGTTTGTATATACCTTTTTTATAAAATCACCAACACCCTCTAATAACGGTTTGGTGTATTTGGTCTAGCTATTTTGGCTACTCTTTTATTTTCTCTCACTTTTCTCTCCCCCCTTTTCAACATGAAATATTATTTCTCATTATTTTCTTCTCTCTCTCACTACTAGAAAACAGGATTTTAGTCACAAATTTTAGTGAAAATCAATGGCCAAACAAATTGGCCACGGATCTAGCCACAAAAAAAATATGTGGCCAAATATGGCGTGGCTAAAATTGGCCATGGATTTCAGTCATGGATGTTTTCAATTTTGGCAAAGATTTATCCGTCGCCAACCTTTTTCATTTTTTAAAAAATTTAAATTTAGCCACAAATTTACTTATTTATTTATTTTTAAAAAATTTAAAGTTAGCCATGGATAAATCCATGGCCAACCTTTTTTATTAATTTTTTATTTTGTCATGTAGCCACAGATAAATCAGTGGCTAAAATTTAATTATTTTTAAATTTTTTTTTGAGCCACAGATTTATATGTGGCTATTATTTAATTTTTTTAATTTTTTTAATTTATCCACAGATAAATCCATGGCTATATTCAATTTTTTAAATTGTTTTTTAATTTTTTTTAAGTTTAATCTGTGGCTAAAATAAATAATGTTTTTTAAAAAAAACATAGTTAGCGATGAAAAAATCCGTCACTAATCTGGCAAATTTTTTTTATGATTTATTTTGTTTTAATGAACCCAAACCCTACAAAAAAAAATTCAAAAATAAATATACCAACAAACCTAAATATACCAACAAACTATCAATCAATATAATATTATGATACTAATCATCCACAAGGCATATTCTATGAAATATATAATTAATAATTAATATTATCCTACTAATTAAATACAACAATATATATATATATATATATATATATAACAATATCTAAAAGGCAAATGCATGAATATCATCGTCTCCATCATCCTTCTCATCATTATCATCATCGTCATCATCATCATCTCCACCATCGCCTTCATTTTCATGACGAGCAATAGGAGCGATATAGCTCTCGAAATGTCGGATCAAGCAATATAAGTGAGTTATTTAAAAAAAAATTAAAATTTTTTCTTAGCCACAGATAAATCTGTGGCCAAGCAAGCCATTTTAAAAAAATGCATATATATTTAGCCATGGATAAAACCGTGGCTAAGTCTAAAATTCAAAAAAAAATAATTTTTTTAATATTTAGCCATGGATAATTTCCATTGGCCACGGATTTTTCCGTGGCTAAGAGTCAAATATTATTTGTTGACTTTTTTCGAATCGGACATTTTCGTTAATTAGTTTAGATGTAACCATACAATTGGACTAATACAACTTGAAAATTACTCAATATATTTGAACTAATTATTTTTCAAAAGCAAAAGAACCCATTTATTAACTCGAAAACTCAAGATTCACAAAAGGAACAAGAAAAGCAGGAATATTCGACGATCCTTCTGAAGAAGCAATCGCGTTCCTAGCCAAAACGTGGGCCACTTTATTGCCTTCACGAAAAACGTGGGAAATAAGACAAGAATCAAAAACGAGAAACCTATCAATAATATCCAGGATCAACTCGCCTAGCCTTGATCGATCATCCCCTCTGGCGAAGGCTCTGCATCAGTGCTGCGCAATCCCCTTCAAGAACTACTCGAGTCCATGACTAGCTTGTTGCATAGCACACGGCAAGCCCTGCTGCTAACACCTCGGCATGGAGCGGGTCCTCAATGTCCGGGAATCTGTGCGTGCTCCAGCCCAAAACTACTCCTGCGCTATCACGTGCAACTACACCAGCTCCTGCTTATCGGGTTGCATCAAACAACGCCTCGCCAAAATTCAGCTTCACCATCCCCATTAATATATTTGAACTAATTATTGGAAAGTCAATGTTTTGATAATTTGTGACAAGCTAATTGACATTAGTATACAATTATTACCGAACTATGAAGTCATTCATACGAATCACTAAAAAAGGAAAAAAAACTATTTCTTGAAATAAATTGTAATATTTAACTAATAAAACACAAAATATAATAATCATGATTAAAACAATATGATTTTGAAATAGTTTAAACCAATATAACCCCCGAAATATCGGATCGAGTGATATAAGTGGGTCATTTAAAATAATAATAATAATAAATCTGTGGCTAAGCAAGCCATTTAAAAAAAATTAATAATTAGCCACGGATAAAACCGTGGCTAAACTACCCATTTTTTAAAAAAAAATAAAATCTTTTTTCTGGCCACTGTTTTATCCGTGGCTAAATTCAATATATTAATTTTTTTTATTTAGCCAAGGAAACCGTGGCTAAACTACGCATTTTTTTAAAAAAAAAAATATTTTTCTAGCCACGGTTTTATCCGTGGCTAAGTGCAATATATATATATATATATATATATATAAAACTTATTCAGCCACGGATAAAACCGTGGCTAAACTACCCATTTTCAAAAAATAATAAAAATAAAAATAAAATATTTTAAAGCCACGGTTTTATCCGTGGCTAGGTTAAATATATAAAAAAAATGATTTAGACAGATAAATCTGTGACTAAACTACCCATTTTAAAAAATATATATATATTTTTTTTCTAATCACAGTTTTATCCGTGCCTAAGTGCAATATATTAAAACAAAATTTTGATATAGCCATAGATAAAATCATGGCTAAACTACCCATTTTTTAAAAAATAAAACATAAAATATTTTTTCTAGCTAGTGCAACATATAAAAAAAGATTATTTAGCCACAGATTTAACTGTGGCTAAACTACGCATTTTAAAAAATAAAATAAAATTATTTTTCTAGCCACAGTTTTATCTGTGGCTAGGTGCAATATATATATATATATATATATATATATATATAAATTGATTTAGCCATGGATTTAACCGTGGCTAAACTACCTATTTTTTTAAAAAAAATAAATTATTTTTTCTAGCCACGAATTTATCCGCGGCTAAGTGCATTAATATTTAAAAACAGATTCGCCATCTAGCCACGGATTTTTGAGTATTTAGCTACAGAAAAATTCGTGGCTAGGATTTTTCATGATTTTTCAATATTCATGGCTAGATCCATAGCTATTGGCAATCGATTTTGTCCGTGGCTAAAAATCCATGACTATTTCGCTGTTTTCTAGCAGTGTCTCTTCTCTCATATCTTTATCTTGTATATTTGGTTTACTTGACCTTTTAATTTATTTACTAAAAAAAATTCAATCTAATTTTCAATCTTTTTTATTTTCATAATATATAAAGTTATAAATTTATTAAATATGTTATCAATTTTTATATTTTTTTGCACACGCATAGAGTGTGCCATATCCATTGGTTAATAATTACTAATTCAATAGGCACACTCAATGTGTGTGCGGAAAAAGAAAGATATAATTTACTTAAATAATTAATATTTCAATGCTATAAAATTAAATTTTATCAAATTCTCTATAAAATATATATCTCTCTAAACCATTTATTTTATTTATACTATATTTTTAATTTTCATAATATGTATATTAAATTTATGATAAAAACTAAATTAAAAAAATAAATATAACTGTAGATTATAAAAAGAAAATTGAAAGAGGAATGTGAGAGAGGAGTAGGGATGACAACATGTCAGGTCTGGTACCGATTTCCAATCGAACTCAGCCGGTTCAAACCCTGAGCGGCCACTTCGGCGCGGCCGGAGAAAATTTATGCAAACAACTCTTTCTGGCACGCCCAGTGGGACAGCACTTCAATTTTCGAAAAGGTTTTGTCAGCATTTAAGTCTTAGGAAGCACGTTTTATTTTGGTCAATTGCATACTTGCATTCTATATTGAAAAATCATAAAAAAATTAAAAATTAAAATTCATAAACAGCAAGCTATGGCACCACTACGCTTAAGGAGCCAAACTCGAGCTGACCTCGGTTCAGATAGTGGAAGCGAGGCAGCCAGTGATCAGAACGAAGAGATGAGTGGACATAATCCACCTCCCAACGTTCAGGCCATCATTGACAAGCTCGAGCGAAATCAGAGAGCGCCTGAAGAGGCACCGATTCAAGAAGCACCCGCCTTACTGGCCAGAGTGGCCAATTGTGGCGAAGACGCATTATATGTGATGGAAAAGTGGATCTTGGAATCTAACCGCAGATTTCAGGAGTTGATAGAAAGACAACGTCAAGAAGAATCGGAGAGGGCCGAACAAATGGCCTCCATGTTAGAATCACTCCGAGTAACAGATCCACATTATGGAACGAACTTGCGCAGCGTGGCTACAAGAATGGACAACATTCCACCGGTGAGAGAACCTACACGACGAAATGAGGCTGAACAACAACACAGGCCTGACCTTGCCGATGCACGGCCAGAACGATTAAACATTGGAGGTAATGATCGTCGTGGAAGATACCCCAACATGGATACTGGCAAAAGAGCGGCGTTCGAATCTAGAGGAATACTCTTGGAAGGAGAAGGATCGGGATCCCGAGATCATTTCGACGGACCTGAAATCTCCTATGCAATGCCACACGTGGCGGAAAGACCCCAACCTGCCACCAATCAAAATGACAACACAGCCGTGTCTCGACAAGAGATTCAGGAAATGTTGCGGCAGGAGTTGGCGAGGCATAAACGATCAACCTCGCCACCCAGGTATTCTCGCCCATATCCCCCTCATATTGACGCAATTCCTTTTCCCCCAGGGTTTACGGTCCCAGTTTTTACTTTGTTTAACGGGGATGGATCACAAACCACCATTGAACATATTGCCAAATTCACCACACAATGTGGAGAGATCGGAATGGACGGAAACCTAAAATTACGTTTATTTCTGAATTCATTAACTGGAGAAGCTTTTTTATGGTACATCAGACTTAGACCTGGGTCTGTACCCGACTGGCCAACTATGGAGAATCTTTTCCATAGTCATTTCTACCGACTACCCCATGAGGTATCCATATCGGAGTTAACCAATATGAGACAAATGCCCGGGGAGTCAGCCGAGGAATACATGGGAAGATTCGTCCGGGCCATACACTTTTGCCCAGTGATTATGGCCGAAGAAAGTTATATAAGTTTGGTCATAGGAGGCATGCACCTCGAATTAAAAAAGAAAATATTTGGCCAACAATTTGCATCAATTTTTGACTTAATTAGGCATGTCACTGAATATGAAAAACTTTTGAAAGAAGAAAATCGAAGAAGTCATCACGGCAAGGCCACTCATTACCAAGTAGGCCTAGCCGAAGTCCAAGATGACTTGGTCAGTGTCGAAAAAGAACAATGGGAGAACGAAGTGGGCCTAGCCCAAGTCGTTTGCCAAAAGAACACGGTTTGCCCGGCTTTAATAAAACCAAGGGCATTACAGCCTCACATCAAAATGCCTCCTGGCATGCTGAATAAACTAGAGTTTCGTTCTGAAACAGAGAGGCGCTATGGTTCTGATGTGTCGAAAATCGAAGCTATTTTTGATCACTTATTGGCTGATGGCAAAATCAAAATGCCTAAAGATCATAGAATGCCAACAGCCAAAGAGCTGGAAGGCAAAGTGTACTGTAAATTTCATAATGCATGGACTCATAACACCAATGATTGTTTGGTTTTCAGGTGGATGATACAGAGCTGCCTAAACAACGGCACGTTGCGCTTTCTGCCAGAATGGATGAATAAGAAAATGGGAATTGACAAAGAACCATTCCAGGCGGAAGGAGTAAACATGGTCAACGTTCAGGATGACCCAGCCAAAAAGGAAAACCAACAAACTGAGCAGGAAATGACACAGTCAGGATGGCAATTAGGCCTTTGTGCCAAATGTCATTCCGAAATGGCAACAATGCCATGGGTCTATCCAGCGGGAGCTTACTATCCTTGCGCCAATCCCATGGCCAGCTTCTCCATGGTTCCACAACCGCCTATGGTGCCATATCCCCTTCACATGCTCGGGGGGTATTGTGCCAATGGCGATCCATTGCGAGAAAATCGGGATAAGAGAAATCGAAGTCCTTCCCGAAGGACTGACAGAAGTGATAAAAGGAGGGCCCCCTCTAGCCCACCTCGAAGACATGAACCAACTCGAGAACCGGTTCATTCCAGGTTCATTAAACCGCCAGCAGTCCAGGAAGGACGTTGGACGGCAGTAAGACATCCTAAGTTTCCTAACGGAAGAAGTCCTCATGAGATGACGAGAACACAGTACCGAAGACATTTGAGGCAACAGAAAGAAGCTGAAATACTCAAAAGGGAAACAACGAAACCCATCAAGGGTAAGGCAGTGATGTCAGCAGAGCTAAGAAGCCAGAAAATCACCCCGACTGACAGTCAATCGAAGAGAAAAATTGCCGGCCCAATGATACTAGAAAGTAATGAATCAAAGAACATTGTCCCAAACAGACCAGACAATATCGGAGAGGATGATCTGAGTGAATGGATCGTGAAGATGGAAGAACTAAACCAGATCGACAAGGAGTTGCCATTGGAAACCACAGACGTGCCGTCATCCAGTGGTGATGCTATCAACATGGAGTGTAACATGGTATGGGCATTCCTTTCCGATACTAATGCTAACGGTGATTCTCAGGGTAACACAGGTGAAAGCAATGAAGTCTGGGATGACAGTGAACCGGTCGCTTTCTTTGTAAGTAATGCCGAACAGACAGTCGAGAAGAGTAAGACAGTCGAAGAGATCAAGGTTCTATTCCAGAAGCCGCCACCAAGCATGGCAAAGCATGCAAAACCTCTCTTCGTAGCTAGCCATCTCGATGGCAAGCCTACTGGAAGAATGCTGGTTGACAATGGAGCTGCAGTGAATATCATGCCTCTCCAAATCATGAGACGCATCGGAAAGGAGAAGGATGATCTGCTTAAGACATCATGGGGATACTGCCAATCGAAGTAAGTATTGGGAGTAAGACAGTCACTTCTACCTTTTACGTTATAGATGCGAAAACTTCCTACAATGCCTTGCTTGGAAGGGATTGGATCCATTCCGCCAGGTGCATCCCTTCAACCTTACACCAGTTTTTGGTATTTTTGGGAGATGGCGAGAACGAACCAGAAATAGTGAAGGCAGAAGAAAGGCCGTTCACGACCAATGTGAATGTAGTAGAGGCTAGGTACTATTCCTACAATGTCGGACCATACAGGTTTATCGGACAGGACAAATATGGCCGTCCGCTTTGTGCCACCTCATCTGTGGCGCCAGTTAGTTTAGAAATAGCAATGAATAAGGAAGTTAGCAGGCCTTGCAACATCGAAGAAAGGCCGCTTTCTACTTTTCAAAATGTTGATCATGAATATCGTCGATTTAGACGAAATTGTAATAATTCCGGATAGCGCCGGATCATTAATAATAAATAACACTTTGGCCTTATTGGCCAAGGACCTTTCCGATTACTATAGTTGTAATGCGGATGTAATTTATGAGCACGATCAGGATCTCACTTCGACGGATGGGATCACACTAAAAGAATTGAATGCCGCTCCGGCAAAACTCGATGACGTCAGGATTCAGGTTCAAGATCCTGTCATCGAAGTGGAGCTTGGCAATGAAAATGATCATAGGCCCACATACATTAGTGCTTTATTAAGCCCAGAAGATAAAGAGGCCATGATCAACATACTCAAAGAATACAAAGATTGTTTTGCATGGAATTATGCCTGGTCTCAGCAGAGACTTAGTAGAACATCGAATACCCATTTTGCCAGGGTTTAAGCCACGCAAACAGCCTCTCCGACGCATGTCTGACGAAGTCTGTGTATTGATCAAAGAAGAGATTCAAAGGCTTCTTAAAGCAAACTTCATCGAAGTGGCCAGATACCCCGAATGGGTGGCCAATGTCGTGCCAGTTATCAAAAAGAATGGCAAACTGAGAATTTGCATAGACTTCAGGGATTTAAATTTGGCATCTCCGAAAGATGAGTATACAATGCCAATGGCCGACATGATGATAGATGCCGTTGCAGGGCATGAGTACTTAACTCTTGTCGACGGCAATGCGGGATACAATCAGATCTTCGTAGCTGAAGGGGATATCCCGAAACTGGCATTCCAATGCCCGGGAGGCATTAGTACCTTTCAATGGAAAGTTATGCCGTTTGGCCTTAAAAATGCTGGAGCTACATACCAGCGAGCTATGAATTGCATCTTTCATGACTACATGAATGACTTCGTCAAGGTCTATATCGACGATCTCATCATTAAGTCTACCAGCTTTGCTCAGCATTTAGAGCACCTAGTCAAGGCCTTTGATAGGATGAGAAAATTTTAGTTGAAGTTAAACCCGCTAAAATGCGTGTTCGGAGTGGCCACAGGCCATTTTCTTGGATTCTTAGTGCATAAGAAAGGAATCAAAGTGGAAGCGAACAAAAGCAAAGGCCATCTTGGCCGCCCAACCACCTCGAACCAAGAAAGAACTTCAACAGTTTCTTGAAAAAGTCAATTATTTGAGAAGGTTCATCTCGAACCTTGCACGCAAAACCAAGATTTTCTCACCCTTATTAAAATTAAAAGACCATGACTACTTCGAATGGTCAGAAGAACATGGGCAGGCATTTGATAAGATCAAGGAAGCTCTGACTTCGCCCCCTGTGATGATGCCGCCGCGAAAAGGAGAACCGCTTAAGCTTTACATTTCAGCAGCGGACAAGACCATTGGAGCCTTTTTGGCTCAAGACGACAAAAAAGGTCTTGAACGAGCTGTGTACTACTTAAGCAGGCATTTGAGCGACACAGAACAAAGATACCATCCGATCGAAAAGGTGTGTTTGACCTTATATTTCGCATGTATCAAACTACGACATTATTTGCTACCGGTAAAGGTTCTTGTAATCAGTAGCGTCGATGTGGTCAAATACATGCTTTCGAGATCAGTAGTACGTGGTCGGATAGGCCGTTGGGCCATCCACCTGATGGAGTATCAACTACAATTTGTTCCACAAAAAGCTGTAAAGGGCCAAGCCTTGGCCGATTTTCTTACCGACCATCCGAGTGTCGAAATAGATGATGAAGTAACACAGCAAATCGAGATGCTATCAGTATTCGTGAAACCCTGGACCCTTCAATTCGATGGATCGCGAACAGACAAAGCATCTGGGGCTGGCATTGTGGTCACTTCACCATCAGGAATCAAGACTGGCATGTCAATCCAGTTCGATTTCCCATGCACTAATAACCAGGCTGAATATGAGGCCTTGATCCTTGGATTAGAATTACTACGTGAGTTAGGAGCATCCAGTATCAGCGTAAGTAGAGACTCTCAGCTCGTTATTAAGCAGATCCAAGGTACATTCCAATGTCGAAATCCCATACTAGATAGGTACATCTCCACGGTCAATGCTTTATTAATGGGATTCGACGAAGTAACGTTTCAGCATGTGGCTAGGAACTCCAATTTCGAAGCCAATGAATTGGCTCAGATAGCCACTGGAGCAGAATTCCCCTGAAATTATATGGCTGCCAGTTATACCATCACAAGACAGGCCTATCCCTCTCATTTCGAAAGAATCAATGTTTGCGCTATAGAAAGCACCATGAAACAAGTTGAGGATTGGCGCAAACCAATATTAAGGTATTTAAATGATCCTTCCCAAGGAGCACCTCGAAGAGTCAGAATGAGAGCAGCCAACTATGTAGTTCTGGGAGGTAGCTCGCTGTACCGACGAGGTCATGATGAAGTGCTCTTACAATGTGTCGGACAAGATGAGGCCATGAAAATCATGATGGAAGTCCACGAAGGAATATGCGGAGCCCATCAAAGTGGCCGCAAAATGGCATGGTTAATCAAGAGATATGGCTACTTCTGGCCAAAAATGATGCAAGATTGCCATTGGCTGGCCAGAGGGTGTGAAAAATGCCAGTTACATGGTCCAATTCAAAGAGTGCCGGCGGAGGAAATGAATTTAATAATTAAGCCCTGGCCATTTCAATGTTGGGCCATCGATTTAATAGGGGCCATTTTTCCTCCCTCTTCGAAGCAACATACCCATATCATCACTGCGACGGACTACTTTACTAAATGGGTGGAGGCTATTCCCCTCAAGCAAACAGATCAAGGAACGATAATAAGGTTTATCAAAGAGCACCTGGTGCATAGATTTGGAATCCATCAAACTATCGTAATGGATAAGGGAACCATGTTCACAGGGTCCGAAATTCACGCTTTTGCCACTGAATATGGCATCCAACTCACACATTTTACACCATATTATGCACAAGGGAATAGGCAAGCTGAGTCCACCAATAAAACCTTAAAAGGTATCATTTCGAAAATGGTGGAAGGGAATCTTAGAGCATGGCATTTATTGCTTTCCGAGGCATTGTGGGCCTATCGAACAAGTAAACGCACCGGTACAGGGACTACCCCATTCCGACTCACTTATGGCCACGATGCAGTCCTACCCATGGAAATCAATGTGAGGTCTGTATGGATAGCTCATCAAAATAATCTCACCATGGAGGAATATCATCACAAGATGGTGGACGAATTGGATGCAGTAGAAAACATCAGGATACAGGACTAGACTCCATCGAGGTTCAGAAAAAACAAGTTGCCAGAGCTTACGACAGAAAAGTCAAAGTCAAAAAGTTTCAAATTGGCGACCTCGTGTGGAAAGTTGTCTTCCCCTTGGAAAAAAGAGATGCTGTGTTTGGAAAGTGGAGCCCTAATTGGGAAGGACCCTTTTCGATCCGTGCGATAACCAAGGGAAGAGCTTATTTATTAGAGAACATGGATGGAAACTTGTTCAGGGACCCGATTAATGGCAAATATTTGAAAAAATATCATCCTACCCTTTGGGAAACATTGCCACTAGAGCGACGGAGGAGCCTAAGTCAAAATGGCCTTTAGGGCCAATCGAACTTGTGATATTCATTTTTTTAGATTCGATCATGTTATTGATGCGCCCATGAGGTTTCTTTTCCACATACGAATGTTTTTTGAAGATATTTTGACATAAGCAAGTCAAATAGCATGATGAAACTAGATAAAATCAAGAAAAGTTCGAAATAATGTTGGTCAAAAAATTGAGCCAAGAAATGGCTTAAATTCTGTTCCGGCAACAAAACTGCCATTTATAAATGGCACACAGGCCATAAAAAATTAAGTGGCCAGGGCATCCTTTTCTTGCGCCGTGCCGCTTGGACCAGCCGCCTCGCTAGTTGGCTGGTTAGATGTCGAAGTTACTTCTGCCAGGTGATCAACCTCTTGCCCTCCTGCCTCGCTAACTCTTGGGGTCCCTTCACCCAAGAAGTCAGCTCGAAATCGAGCAAAGAACAAATGCAAAGAGGTAGTCACCTCGTCAAGTTCAGCGGAGGCAGTTTCAACCTGGCGTTTTCGTTCCAAATCCCTCTTCTTAGCCTGCTGATAGGCTTTGATCTGTGCGTCAGAGTCAGCCTCTAGTGCCTCAACTTCATCAGAAACATGAAGTAACTGCTGATCCACCTCTGCGGTAAGTTTGCGTAAACGTTCCATCTCGTGTGGTAGTCAACTCCAACTGCCGCTCCGCCCTTTGAGTCAGTTGGACTCGAAGAGCCCTCAAATTGTCAACTAAGGGGCCAGTAGTAGAGACATGGGGAGCTTGGATTAAGGCATGACTGCTCTCACACTTCATCCCGAGACTTGGGAGGTTCCTTGCGAAATCATCGTAGAACCGTCTTTTACTAGGAGCCACGGTAAGACGGGCAACCTCCTGTAGGATCTCGTCAATGAGATCCTTTCTTGTCTCGAGTATGGCCGGCGTAGACTCAGAATCCACTCCTGCAAGAAGCCTCTTCAGCTCTTGGACACGAGCGTCAGAAAGATGGGTGGCCACCTCAGGAACGGACGCGTCTCCCAAGATGGAGTCAAGAAGGTCCACTACTGCCTTGGCACTACTCAACGGAGTTGAGCCTAACAGTGATCGAGGAGAAATAGCCTGAATTCAAATTAAGGCAATTAGCTGACAAACTCAAACAAGAGTGTAGAGAATAAACAAGGAAGCAAGGTAGGCAGCAAGGGAAAGGTTTTACCTGGGAGCTACCAGTAGGAGTATCTGGCAGTGAGGAAGTCATAGAGGGAGCTCGGGCAACAGATTGAACAACAGCCTGCTAGAAAGATGGCACAAAATCGACGAGAAAAGGTCAAAGAGATATTACCTCTGTCACCTTGACAGGAGGAGGAGGGGGCGGCATATCCTTCCTAACAGGAGGACTAAGGCCTAAAATATCCACAGAGGAATACCCAGCTTCAGCAAGATCAGCATGAATCCGGTCAATGGCTGCGTCGACGTCTATTTCTTCAGAGGGAGACTCTTCGACACTCTCTACCTGAGGACCAGCAGAAGCAGAAGGGGTGCCGGTAGGAGAAGAGTCAGAAGAAGAAGCAGGTAAGACCAGACGCCTCTTCGTTGCCATTTGCTTGATGCGTTGTCGTTTAGGGGCAGGGTCAGCCGAGATGGCGTGTTTGCTTCGACTGGAAATCTGCAAAAAGGAAAAATCAACATGGTGAAAAGGCATAAATGAAACAATCAAGAAGAAGATACCTGATCAGAGGCACCATCATCAGAATCAGACACTTCGATCACCCCTTCGACCTTTTTGGAGTAAATATGGCGAGCTGAACGGCGAATACCCACCTTGACAAAAGGAGGCACAGGGGCAGGGCTTGGGGATAGAATAGGGATCCCAGCGAGGATAGCAGTGACAGCTGACACCATAGCTTCCGTCTTCTTGCGAGAACCCAGAAACAAAAAGAGAGTCAAGGCACAGTATAAGAAGACGCCAAAGCAGGGGAAACAGAGATGAAGGTAATACCTTCCCCTTCTATAGTCACTGCATTACTCCGAAAAGGAATAGCAAGTCCAAAGAGCTCAACTCGACGAACTCCCACGGGGTCATCAGCAAACAAGCTGCTGAATGTAACCTCGTCATGGAAGCTCATGGGCCTTTCGAGTGGAAGGTTGGGAATGATTACCCACAGAACGAAATCAGGTAAGGGGGGAGCAGTCAAGCATAGCGGTTTGTAAAAAGTGAACCAATGTGGAGCACGGTCCTCTAATTTCTTCCTAGCAGTGTAGAAGTGCTCTTTGGCTTTAGCTATCAATTTTTCTTTCTTTTCGAAAAATACAATGGAAGCTTGCCTAATGCATCTGTCACGGTCAAAAGGATTCCAGGTAACATTATAAAAACGTTCGAATTTGTCAATACCTTTTTTGCCAGCTATAGATTTGACGAGCACGTCCTTTGGAAATGGTACGTCAGTGGCCACCTTCATGGGAAGATTCGAGAAGGTAAAACGGGCCACGGCCGCATGAGCGGGCTGGATCCTTGAACGCCGTAAGTAGTCATTCCACCAGGACTGGAAGGCCGGAGTAGATTGACAGTCCCTTGCAAAATAGGTGAATTCGAATTCACCCAAACGACGCAGAGAACTGGCAGTTAAATCCCTGAACACGTCGATGCCCCGGTTCTTGTATTTATTTAGCTTGAAACGTGATGAGTTAAGCGTCACGATCGGAACAGGAATGGACTGGATGAGGCCGAACTGACGGGCCGCATAATGAGGGGCATACGGTAAAAGACGGCTAGAAACCATATTGTCGAATCGAAAACAATATGGCAAGTCTCGGGCAACAAGAAAAGAGGCCCACCGCCTCTGATCACTAGTATGGAAAGAATGTGACCCGTGGCGATAAAACGCCGGGTCACCACTACAGAGTACATCCCAAGCCGGGATGCTACCATCTTGAGGGAGGTAGAATCAAACGTAGGCGCGTTCGGGATGGACCGCCGACACGCTGCTGCGTGCAAGAAAGGTGGCGAAAAGTTCTTTCTCCATCCTCATTCCAGTGGTCCGGGCACACAAATGGGGAAAATAAGCTTGAAGCCACATCTGCACCAGCCACAAACCCCCATGGTGGATTTCCCTTTTCTTTGGGTCGTGCCTCACCTTCACCAACTTGCGCAACCCCTTATAAATGAAGGCCAGCACCGCTGGACCTAGGGCCAAGTCAGCCCCCACAGCCATGGCCCCAGCAATATAATAGAACTCCATAGTTTGTTGGCATGATTGGCTGCAGAAGACGTATCTGCACAGCCATAACGCCAAAAATCGAACATGTTCCTCGCAGGAGACCGGAGTGGCTTTATTCACGAAATGGGAAATAATGTGCCCATAACTGGTCATGGGCTTACCGTTGCGTGAAAGGTGAGAAATCTCTAACACGTCGAGGTCGTCGTACCTCGCATCAACGCCAATCGGACGACCGAACGAGCGAAAACCAGCTAGCTGCTCCAAATCGAGGAGCGTAATGGTCATGGGGCCAGCGGCAAAATGGAAGGTGTTGTCAATGCGGCACCAAAAGGGGGACGCTGCTTGCAGAAACCCCATATCAAGAGAGTATGGGTGCTTCGAAACCTGAATGGGCTCGTAGATGCCAATACTCCTCCATAATTGGCCGTAAACCGTTTCAACACGGACGCACCAATTTAAGAAATCACGATGGACTGAAGAGTTGGGCGACCATGGCCAATTTCGAACTGAGGTGCCAAAAGCATGGCCCTCTGGATATGGCAGATTCTCTTCGAAGCGTGCGAGATCCCTAGGGTGATCTTGGGGGGTTTCTCCGCTGATTACGGGACCCAAGGAATAAGAACCTTCGTATGAGAAAATGGTGGATGTTTGAGACGCCATTGATGAAAGGAGAGAAATTAGGGTTTTCAAATTTGGGGGAAGAAAGTGTAGCAGATGATGAGGGAGGATGAGCTGAGAATGGGAGAATTTCTTTTAAAAGTTAAAGTTGATGGCTGCAAAAGGTATTGGTATTTTAAGGGTAAGTACGTAAAGGATTTTAAGGGGATTGGGAACTCAGGAATAAAAAGAGTCCCAGACGTGAAAAATACTAGAAACGGCTAGTGTTGGGACACTCAAAGGGCGCCATCATGATGGCGCCAGCAACGGCCGTAATTCAGAAGGAGCAGAAAAAGAGAAAAATATTTTCATAAAAGAAGGAAGGCTGCAGAGGTGCAATAATAACATTCTCATAGCCTGGTAGTCGAACACTAATGACAGCATGAAGATCATGGTGTTTTCAACAATATGTTGTCAAGAGAAACGAAATTGCCACGTTGAATATGGCAAGCATGAATAAAAAAGCCGCCAAATTTAATGGCGCTATGGAAGTGAAGTTTAAATCAAGTTATGGTCAAATCTTGCTAATTGACCACAACTTGCGGGGGGCATTGTTTGGGCCCAAAATTAATTTTTAATTAGATTCGGAGTGGGCTGATATTGAGTCCTTTTCGCCACGTCGAAATGAATTAATTAGGTCCAGACCACTTCGACGCGTCCACATAGCCCATGTTCAAGGCCCAGGCCGAAATGAAATAACGGCACATGGCCCAAATCGGCCAAAAATATAAAATAAAATAAATATAATAATCTATTTAAATTCAAATCCCTCATAATTAAGGGTTGCTAGGAAATGGCTAAAAATAGGCGTCTGCACGTGCCTAAAATAAAGCCATGTGTTGCTGAAAGTTTAAAATTCAAATGAAATGGCATAACTGCCATAGCAACAAATAAGGAGATCCACCGAGTCTGTTGAAGTCATCCAACTCCAAAAATAAAGGGATGCAGTTGCAGCTTGAGGCTTATAAAAGGGAGCTGGATTCATCATTCGAAGCACACACACACAACGTCAATCAACAATCAACACAACTCTCTCAATCAAGAAGTCCACACTTCTCTGATTTTTTAGCTTAAATGAACAAAGAATAGCTTTAGTTCAAGTAGGTAGAAAACCGCTACGGGTGTTTGTAGCCATACCTCATTCGGCTCGAAGTGAGGATATCAATGCACTCATTCCGTAACGTCACGAGGTCGTAGTCATCACTCACTCGGATTGGGCCCGGTTCGAGGTAAGATATCAATGCGACGGAGTGGTATCCACTATTCATGTCGAGCGCATGCATGAAGAGGAGTACAGACGGAGTCAATCAATGCTCGTCGGAGTGAACAGCCTCTGAATACACCCATAGGTAGATATGGCCGGAGTCATCAATGTGGCCGATTTGTAGCTAGAGTTCTTAGGGACTGCTCAATGCATCTCTGTCATAGATATGGCCTGAGTCATCAATGCGTGTGTTTGTAGTCGAGTCCTGTAAAGTCCAGTTGGCGAGTAGCCATCGTCTTTGAATTTATTTTCTCTTCGATTTAAACTTTTCGACCCTTTTCGATTTTGAGAGTGCTGAATGGTTAAGTCCTACATTAAGTTGTAGGCAAGTAGAACCTCAGGGGTAGTGTTTGCCTACTCCGATTCAGTCGTTTTTCAGATAGAAGTCTTAGGCGCGTTACATTTTTCATTTTGAATTGTATTACATCTTTGTTTTCACTTCGAACTACACTTTTTCACTTCGAAACACAAGACTTCCACTTGTGTGCTCCTGCACACTGGCACGCCCGCACCCGAACACGAGAAAGCTCACTTCGAATCGACTGTTTTCCAATCGAACTCAGCCGGTTCTAACCCTGAGCGGCCATTTCGGCGCGGCCGGAGAAAATTTATGCAAACATATGTATAATATGGTATTAAGTTTCACATGTCAATTTTAGAGATAAAATGGACAATATACAAGAGCCAATTGAAATGCATAATGTAAAATGCCAAAAACTCACCTCCTAGGTGATATTGTTATACCGTATTATATGGCATTCCTAATGCAAGTTGAATTACAATTGATCGGCTCATAAAAAATTCAACGAGAAATCAAATGTGCTTAAAGATATATTTTAAGGGGTCCAAATGCCTTATAAGCATATATCAAAGATGTCCTGGGTATTTTCAGAAGTTCATAATTAAACGAAACAAAAGTAACAAATATAAGGCATTGGTGCTTTATATATTGTATAGATAATAACACATATATATTAACAATATAGCACATGCCTTAATTACTAACGATATAGTAATAAATTTTAAATTACAATTTTTGTTATTATTCAACTTCTGGATTAATCCTTTATCACAATAAAATAAAATAAAAATGTCACCAAATATATGTAATTAATAATACATAATCTTGTCATTAACATTCTTTTTATTATTTTGTTTCAACTTTTTACTCTCTGGAGTGAACAAAACTATCGGTAAACTATCTATGGATTGAGGAATTTATTTTTTATGAATTGGATTTTATATCTCATACATGCACTTGACGGCCATAATGTATTCAAAACTTAATCTATTCGATAAAAGTTATTCAATTATATGACGCGACTGAATCATGGTTAGTTGGTGCATGTATTGATCTCAAAAGTCGATCCACAGAAAAAGTATCTATGGATTGAGTTGGAAAAGCTTATGAGACCCCTCATGTCCAATATCAGATGTAAATGATCACATGCGGGATTTGGTGTAGGGCAAGCAACAAAGTGGTCTTCAGGGCACTAGTTGAGTCCCCCCTTATATATATATATATATATATGTATGTATGTATGTATTTATCCCCTCTGGGCAAATGGGACTAGTCCTTAACTGCCTCAACAAATGTTGTATACAAAATCGTGTCCTAAATTTTTTGGGGTCCCCAATTGTTGAAGCAAGTTATGAGGACAACGTCTTTTCCAGGTTTAAATTTGTGCTATGGGCCAATAATTTTATATAGTTGAACATGATGCACATGGGCTGAGCATGGCTTTCATTGTCCTAAGATCCCATTAAAGGCATGTCCCTCTCCCGGTGTCATTGCCTCCTTCAAAGGAAATTTAATTACAAGAATTTAGTTTTGAAACTTTTCTCCATACGTCGATCAGTTCACATTGTGTTACATTATGTATATAAATATTCTTTAAATAAATAGAGATATGGCATATTCCAATCTAGTTAATGAATGAATAAAGGTTAAAATTGGATTTATATAAGATTTTTCCTTTAAGTGGACTCTTAGATTCTACTTTTTCAATAATCTTCTTCTTCTTTTCGTTTTTATTTTCGATTTTTCATGGTTGGAAAACTATACCGTTGCTCCATTCATACCATTTTATCAATTAATTCAAATTCTTATTTCAAGAAAGCACCTCTTAACTAACAAACAATTTGTGATTGATAGAATTCAGTTATAAATAAAGGTATTGTTTTGTGATGAAATTTTAGGGGCTTTTGTTTTGTGGTGGACTAGCAAATTAAAGCTATGAGTTAAAATATAATTGATTGGTGACAAAATACATACTAACTGATTCGTAAGGGCCAAAATCTTTCACAAAATTGTACTCTAGTAGATTTGATTGGATTTGTAATGAATTTTGCCACTAATGAAATGGTACATCAGAAAATGATGACTATGCTCGACTGAATTAAGGATAACAGAATGAATCAATAGATTTTTGGGGTGATATATTTTTTTGACTATCAAAAGCTGGTAACACGTGATAGTTACAATGGTTTGTGGTTATATTTTTGTATTGCCACTTACGTATTGGGTAATTGTACAAAATTAATACTTAGACACGAATATTCTTTATATACTTATAACTTGAGAAAATCGCTATTGTGACAAAAAAAAAAAAAAAATTCTTCAATTGAAAAATAAACAATAATTCTGTTATTGTCGTTAATATAATCACTACAATAAAAGTAATATTATTGACAGGATTTAAAAATGATAATATAAAAGTTGTGACCAATAATTGTATTAAGTGGCCATATTTTTATTTTGTCATTAATTAAATTTTTTTGATGACAACAATTTTTATTTTGTCAAAATATCACTCAATAGTGCCAAGAAGTAATGTTTTAGTTGTCACCATTAATAATTAGTGACATATCTATAGTGACAATTTGGTAACAATAAAAATTATTGTTAGGATTTTGTGACAATGTTCATTGCCATTAAGCTGTCACAATAGATGTGTTACTAATTATCACGTTTGCACAATGTTGCCACCTTTTTACAATAAATTATCACCATTGACATTGTGTGTATTATGTTTTGTGACAACATTAATTTATTGTCACCAAATGTATATAATTAATGACAATTTTATGAAAAAAAATTTATTATCACTTATTATATTGTCACAAATTTACTCATTTTCTTGTAGTGAAGCATCAATGAATTTTTTTTTTTCTTCTTCCTTATATTGTTTTCATTTTCACATAGTTCTTTAAAAATGTTTCTCAAAACACACTTAGGAAATTTCAAAAAAAAAAAAAAATTCAAACATACGTTTTTGGTTCCCCACAAAAATCGTTGTCTATTCACATGGACTTTCTTTTGTACTGCTCTTTTTGTCAAAATTCTTCACAATTTTGCCAAGAGTGAACACGTTTACTAAAAAGTAGTCATTTTTTCAGCATTAAAACAATAATTAAAAGTCAAAAAGCTTAATAATTCCATGTTAATCAGCTCGAATAGACCGGTGACGTCTTAATCACCTCCAAGCAGAGTCATTAGCGGGCTTAATCCTCCGATAATATGGCTCATAATATTTCATCGTCACGTAGATTAATTTTTAATGTTAATATTTAATGAAGAATGTAGACAACTTAATCAAAACTTAAAAAGATTTTTTTTAGTATTATGAGGATATCACTAACCTTATCTTTTATGTGCAGGCTTTTAGATGCCCAATTGTGCATTATTGCACAAAAAAGAAAACATTGCAGGCCAGTGATTAAAAATAGCCTAATAATGTTTAAATTAAAATATGTAGTTTAGTTCTGAGAATTTTGTAAGAATCATAAAAGACAGGTATGGCCCAAAGATTCCTTTTTGTTGAGAATTCGTGTTATGATTCCCAACGGAGACGAGTATTGATTGAGACAAAGAATTTACATAAATCTAATATTGTTAATTTTTAAGCATTCTGTTCCGCCTATGATGGGAAATTGACCTTAGTAATGTCAAGAAATTGGAGTATTGACCATGAAATACACACATGAACGTCACAAGTTGTCACCAAACTTATACATTTAAAGATAAATAAATAATATATATATATATATATATATATAGATATTTTCACAATGTTAATAGAGACCGAATGGTAATGGGTCGAGGATGGATGAGCTGCTCCCCCAAAGTTACCAAATAAAAGAATAAGGAATTTTTGGAGGAGTTGAATCATGTGACGTGCAAGAAGCAATTTTTTTTTTTTATTTTATCTTAGCCATCCAGTTCTAACATATTGATTGACTAGTTCAGATTGGGTACTGCAAAGAACTATTATAGGGCAACCCTCATAATCCAGTTGCTCTATTCACAATACTAGAAGTTCGAGCTCTGAACATTGGTTAAAAGATTTAACGCATCATCCCGCTAGATCAAGTGATAGTTGATTGCAAGAAAAAATTTGGCAAAATGAAAAATTCACCACTGAATTGACCTGTCAATAAACATGCACAGTATAAATGTAAAAATGAAGAGTATAAAGTCCAATAATTAACCTACATTAAATATTTATTTGCCCATCTGCATGCACCTTGGATCCTCTAATGCTACTTTGTACACATTGAGTAAGATATTAAATGCACATATGTATCCAGTGTGATTGCAAATATAATGAAGAATTTGATAGATAATCGAAAAGGGTTAAGATATTTTGAAGTGTACCCAAAAATTAAAAGTTATTCACCGTTTTATTGGAAGTCTAAAGTGAAAGAGTTTACACATTGTGCCCACTCACCCATCACTTTTTACACATAACAGGAAAAAAGAAAGGATGTGGTGAGGCGAAGTACAATTAACCCAGAAAGGTAAAATAGGTTCATGACCATAATAAAAACTTTAGGAAAATGAGAGATAATTAAACTAAAAGAAAAAAAGCTGACTTAGTGAAGTAAAACGGTAAAAGACAGGATTTGACGTATTTTTGGGCCTGTCTTTCTCAATCTCTCTCTCTCTCTCTCCCCTCTCCTCTCCTCATTTTCAAACCAACTCAGCTATACCACTTTACGTGGTGGGACTCAGCGCGTCCCGAGTCGGCCCACAACTCAGAACACAGCCCCAAGTCGACTCAACCCTACTCCCCCTCCGTAAGCCGCCACGCGGAGGTGGCGATGAGCGGCCGAGTGTGCCAACCAAGCATCAAACACCCGTCGCTTTCCTCCACCCTGTACCCATCTCCGCCGGCGAAAAGCGCCAAAAGCATGCTGGCCTGCTTGAACGCGTTGGAACCCAAGTGGGCCGGCTGGAACCCAACCGAGTTCATCCTTCCCCGCCACTGCGCCAGCGTCTCGTGCCGCTCCACCCGCTGCGCCCCTTCGCAGGCCACCACGTTGCATATCTGCCTCCCCAAGTACACCTCCGTCATCACCAGATCCTGGCTGTTGGGCTGAGTCAGCCCGGAGCTCTCCAGCGAGTCGAACATGGTGGAGTAGTAGTGCAGCGCCTCGTTAAACCTGTCCAAGAAAACGCTCCCGTTGTGGTTCGCCTCCTGCTCCACAATCGTCACGATTTTCGGGTTCATTGCTTTGATCGAGTTGAGAACTTTGTCGATAGCGCCGGGCCGGGCCAACAACCGGTGAAGCTCAAAAACGGAGTTCACGGCCACCGCCTCCACATTGCTGGGCCTGATATCCAGCATATTCGCATCAAGATCAGCCAAAGAATTGGCTACAAACCCACGGAACTCGAATTCCACCCCAATCGTCTCCGCTAGCTGAGCTAATTTCCACCCCACCTGCTGCAAAGCGTCGGTGTTGTCGGGCTGCGGCGGTCCAATCCCCGTAAGCCTAAAGGCCGGCGGGCCTCCGGGCCGCAGAGCCAGAGCCTGCATCAAAGCCGGCCATTGCATCCCCTGTTTCAAGCTGAAATCGATAACGTGTACTCTGTTCGCTCCGGCGAACGCCTCCAGTATCGCCTGATTGGCAGTGAAATGGGCGAATTTCAGATACGGGCCAGTTTCGTAGAAATGCATCTGCAGAACATCGGAGTATGAGGATTCAAGAGAGTCCTGTGGGTAAATCTTGTAAATCTTTCCGACCAGAGCCTGCGCGAAATAGGTGGCCACTTTTCTCATGGCGCCAACCTGAGAAACAGCTAAAATCCCGACGTGTTTCACCAAAGCGTCGGCCAATTTCATGTTCTCTTGCTGAACGGCCTCAGCGCAGGCCATTAAAGTGTGCACGAGTCTCACTCCGGCCTCCTGCGAATCCACCAGCACCACCGGCCGCGCCGCCGCCGCCGGCGGCGGACAGAGAACCACCATTTTCGAGAAATTCAGATCCAACAGAGGATTTCATCCTCTTATTACCACTATCGGATTCATCAACTACATCCCTGTGTTTGCTATTCAAAATCGCCCCACCAGGAATCGCTCTCAAATCATCGTCATACATAAATTTTCCTCCTCCTCCTTGTACTTGCCCATCGTTTGAAAAGCAAATAAGATTGCTAGAAGAGTCACCTGAAATCCCAATTGGGTTTGAAGCCATGTCGAAGCCGCTGGAGGTGTTGTTGAGCTCAGATAACATGCTCTCGACCCAGCCGAAGAGATCAGACGGGTTGACGTGAACAGTATCGCCGGATAAAACAGAGGCCCCATCTTCCATGGTGGTACCCATTGCCATCTCCAGCTGCTCCAGCTTCTCTGCAACATCCGCCATGTCTGAGGACTTCACTTTGTACCCCAGAACAGCGAATAGCTCGTCCATACCAGCATCCGGCTGCTGCTGCTCCGCCCACATCTTCCCTTTCCCGACGGAGGCCTCCGCCGCAGCTGTCTTCCCAAGATCACGATCTCTTTTCATTTCTGAAAACGGGTACAACGAATTTTTCCTTAGTTCTTGATTTCGGCAAGAGGGTTTTAGACTTTTAGTTCTCTAGGCTCTACTCTTTTTTATTTTGTGGACTATTGTTTCAAGAAACATGGATCATCACAAGTGGGTGAGTTGAAACTTGAAAGTCATGGTGTATGCTTGGTTTTTTGCATAACTTTTGTGTGTTGAATTGGATTATTTTATAGTTAGTAGAAGATGAGTGATGAAAAGGGGATTGTGCTCGTGAAGACAGCGCGAGCTTCAAGAGCGGAACAGGGCGGGGGGGGGGGGGGGGAGTGGGGGGAAGAGAGAGGTGAAGTGGAGGAGAATAGGAGATAAGGAAGAGAAGATGCCTGGCCATAATAATGTGGGGGGATTTTCAGTTTTATTCTTCTCAGAAAAAAATAAATATATATTTTATTTATTCGTTCAATAAATTATTATCTTACTCATGGGATGTAAATGATGGATCCTAAGTTTATGTGACAAATACAAATAAAGGAAAAAAAATATATATGTCCAATTAAATCAGAGGACATCATCTGTTGTTAGCTTAATGTTAAATATATATATATATATATACATTTTGTTATTTTGGAGATACAAATTCTTTCTGGGAAAATTCTTTTATGATTTGGATTACGGGTGTCACTTAATGCTCCAAACAACTATAATTTAATCATAAAATGTATTTTGAATATTTTTTATTAAATCAAATAAGTATGAAATTTACACGTGTTAAAGTTTGTAAATAGTTGAGTAAAATTGCATTTGAATTAGAAAAATGAGTTGTCAAAGTTTTTATTAAAAATTTCTTGTACTTATTTGGACAATTTTCCATTTATGTTCATTTCAAAGCTTCTTTCCTCTTGTTGAAATATTTTGAATAATTTCATGGTAATCTTCATTTTTATGCATCCTTCATCCATTCTCTCTTGAAAAGTTTTTTTCAAATCATAGTGGATTCTAAATTTACATGATATGAAATATTTAAGATTCTCATTTTGTTAATATTTTTTTTAAATTAAAATCTTTCAAATTGAACTATATATATATATATATGATAGAAAACAATCTAGTGCAATCCATCATTCATACTAATACTCCAATCATCATGAATACTTCAATTCATCAATTACATCAATATTTCAACTGAAAAATAAATTAACACCAAACATTATCAATACTCTATCCATCAATCATTTTCAATATTACAACTGAAAAACAAATTATAATCAATCATTATCAAATATCAAATAAAACACAAAGTAACTACAACACCATCGGACATAAATTAGTATTAAACTAGAATAGTACTCATAATTACAAGGACTCGAAATCACAACTTGAAAATTATGAGGTCTCCACCTTACCATTAAAACCACACCTCATTGGCCATGGAAGTCAAATTAAAGGTCTGCATTTGTTCATTTTATAATAATTGAAAGAGGTTTCCATATTCTTCATGCAGTGATGAGGGAATTATTTCATACTACTTGGTTGGGCATTGTCCAACCAGTATTTTCAGCTGTTGATATTAAAAGTGATAATGTTTACAAAATATTAAAAAACAAGATAAAATTATTATATCATCACATTCAATCTAACAATTCAAAATACTAATTGGACAATACCCAACTAGATAGCATTTAATTAACCGTTAAAGAATTGGTATTTGTTTCACAGTTGTACGCCATTACTCTATTGTTATTTTTGTTTGGTTAAACAGATGGTCTCATATTACGGAACTTTCTTAATAAGAAGGAAGTTAACAAACTTCTATACAAGCATAAAATGAGGAATCAAAGTCTACTACTGCAAATGAGCAATTCAAGCTTTATAAAAAAATGTGTGGAAGTGCTCGTATCATTTATTTGATTGCTCCAATTTTATGGAATTTTTGATAACTTAAATGATACATGTACGGTATTGATGATGTTGAATTATGGCGGTATGGCTATAACGAGGTGGTTAAATTTGGATTCGACAAATAAGTTAGTGGGCTCTTTAATGCATTAAAATGGAACATCTATAATTCTAGTTGGAAGTGCTTCCGATGAGTACCTTCTGGTGCTTAAATTATAAAATGTAGGAAAATGAGAGAGTATTTGATCAGAGTTTCTACAAGAAAGTGAATAGTTACCTTGTTGGAGAGTTTGCATGGAATATTTATAGGTGAGGTTCGCATACCTCCGTCAAGGGTTAAGATTGATATGGAGGGTTTAGGAGGGTTGAGGTATAGGTGGCACCCTTGCTCTAAGGTGTTAGGGTCGTTACGCATCAAAAGGTGATGTGTGTTGGTACATTGTGCAAGAGGTGACCACAGAATAGTCGAGCACCCGAAATTTATAATGTGAGAAAATGAGTCTTCGTCCTTCGTGAGATAAAGATCGATTCAAGAGGAGGAAATCTGTAAAATAGAGGTTAACACTCTACTAAATTAAGTCAATATTGTGTTCGATAATAATAAAGAAATGATACAAATGATGAAATTATGAGTGCATTGTAGAAAAATCGTAAAAAGAGAGTTATCAAGTCTTAAAAAGTGTTATATAATATCAGAGAATCATCTCCCTCCCTTTATGAGGCACTAGGCCTTATATAGAGGTAAGAGTGCACCTGCTTGGCTGGAGACCCCCTTGAAACACGGGGTGAGGGGGGGTACTCCCCTGAAACACGGGCTAAGGGGGGACTTGTTGAGATTTTTGGGGGATAAGATTGTTAGGGGTTGTGAATTAAACCTCGTATTTACCACGTGCATGTTTGACTTATTCCATGATTATCCCGCTTGGATGAGTAATCCATGGCTTGGGCCTAGGATTAGGAAGAAAATCCCCCCCGACTTCAGGAAAGACATTGGTCAGGGCCGTCCTTGCTGGATTGGCCTTTTAGAATGGACACGGTTCCTTCCTGACATGAACTTTAGACAGGACATTGGTCGAGACCGTCCTTGCTGGATTGGGCTTTTAGAGCGGACATCAATCCTTCCTGGGTTAGGCTGGGCCTTTAGGCTGGACGTCACCCCTCCGGATAAGGTTCTAAGAAGGACACTGGTTTGGGTCATTTTCCTTCTTGGATTGGACCTCCAAGATGGAGTATTCATTTTTCTCTAAACGCCTTCTAGCCTTATTCCCCTTACATTTTGCAAAAACCCAAATAGAAGCTCAAAATATGATATATCATCACTCTCCCCCCCCCCCCCCTCCCAAATTGTCATAGTTAGATTTACTCGGCTATGAGAGTAGGAGTGGAGTCCTAGCTCCCTGGAGAAGATAGGTAACTTGATCTATCTTTCCTCACAACACACTTTAAGGACGTCACCTTCCTTTGGAACACATGCCTTTAGGAAAATTCTATTTCAATAATTTGAAGTTTTCTTCTTGTACTAAAACTTCAGCATATAAGTGTTAATGTAATTTGCGTTTATCTCCTTAATTTCAACCACCATTTGGACTCTTTAAATTCTCCTCTGCTACTATTTGCTTCTTGCTCTTTGGGAGATATCTTCATATGTTCCTTTATATTTAAACCTGCATAATAAGGAACTCAATTTTCAAGGTAAGAGAGTTAATAAGTATAATCCTTATAAGGATATAATTATTGCTGCACATTTGTATTACTTTTTGTGCTCTTGCTTTCTTCTTGTTTGTATACGCATGTCTCATTTCTCAAGAGCAAAAAATTATGTCTAGTTTTATTGTCGAGAGAGTGTCCTACTCTGGGAAGATCTCCCTGTTAATCTGGGACAATTGTCCAGTTTTTCTCAGGCCAAGTCCATGCATTCTTGGGCCAAAACCTTGTCTTAATATTCAAACATATATGCCCTTATTTCCAAGGGTGATTTTGGACAATTCGTGTCTTTCATTTTAAGTCGGCACTCTCGAGGCCAGATTTTTTCGATATTTTGGTGATACATTTCCTACTTGGGGAAAACTTTACGGCTCATAAAGGAGGACCTCTACCCATATTATTTCTCTTTTCAGGGTGTATCCTTAAGACATCATATCTTTATCGTGGGGGTGACTTTCTGCTCCGGAAGCCCCCCGAATGAGTAGGACTTTTGTCCTTCCTATCCCTTTGCTCAAGGTAGGATCTCAAAACTCTTAGATTTCTGCAAGGAGGGACTTCTGCCCTTCTTATTTCTCTTCTCAAGGAGGCCAACTTTTGGGACTTTCTACCATGAGGGACTTCCGTCCTTCCTACTTATCTTTTCAGGAAAAACTTTGACTCTTCTTGTTTCTTTTCTCAGGAGAGGAACTTTTGGACTTTCTACTGGTCCTTCTGCTTCAGGATGGAATCTTTAGACGCACCATCATGAGGGGTTGAATCCCTACTCCGAGGACCCCTTCATATCTTGCATGGTTTTAGATTCTTGTCTTTTACTTGTAATACCTCCACAGGTGAGACTCTCACGGGGGTTTGTCGGGCGTACCTAGGTGTAATCAAAGGAACTTGATCTCGGTGATCTACTATCGAGGCCTCTTGAACGGACCTAAAAGGCTTTCTTCATTTTTCCAATCCCTCTTTCTCTCTCCCAGCTCATCGCTGGGTTTGGCCATTACTTCGTAAGCATTAATGTGCATCTTTACTCGTGCTAAGACTTCATCAAAATTAGGTGGGGGCCTCTTGGCCAAAGAGAGGTAAATGCTTCCCCTTTGTAATCCTTGCGCAAAAGCTGTGGACTTCATCTCATCACTGATTCCTGGTACTTGCAAAACTACCATATTAAACCTATCTAAATAATACCTTAATGACTCTCTTTCCCTTTGGTTAATGTTGAAAAGAACCAATGGGTTTTGTACCCACTTCTTGCTGCTAGAAAATTGGTGCAGGAATAGCTGACAAAACTCTCCAAATGACCGAATAGAATTTGGAGGTAGCTGATTGAACCACTGTTGTGCACCTTTCCTTAAAGGTTGTGAGGAAAACCTTGCACTTGACTTCGTCGGTATATCCATGTAACTCTACTAATCCATTAAATTTGATTAGGTGCTCATGGGGATCGATGGTAACATTGTATTTGGGCAGGTTGGCAGTATTGGTGAGGGGCGAAAGAGTGTCTGCTTGTACATTCCCACTAAATGGGATCCCCATTGGTATAGGCTTCCGCTCTTCTGTAAGCCTCCTCTCCATATACATCATCCTTTGTTGTAGCTCCACTGCCCATGCAGAGGGGGGGACCCTCCTGAGAGTCACTTCGGAGGGGATTTTCTAGCGCTCTCGTATGAACTTTTTCTATAGCGTGTGCATCCAAACGAACATCTCGACGGTTGATATTTGATTGCGTATTAACCTCAGTTGGGAGAGAAAAAGAAATGCTCCCTTCATTATACCTCCTCATGGGATAGTTCTTCCTTCGTACAAGAAAGGTTGCCCTTTGGTACGGAACGTGCGTAAACGGTCCACCTGGTAGGTCTTTGACCCTCCCATCTGCGTAGGATGCTTAGCACCAACATGGCCGATAGCCCCCCCTAATGAACTAGTCAAGATAGCCTCGTTCCTCTTGGCTGCCTGCACGAGAAGTTGCTCTCCCATGTGCCATGCGTTGGGATGGCATGCCTGGGTGATCGCCATATGACGGCTAGCACCATCCTGGGCCCTACTCCGCTTTGATAAACTAATCAGGGGTACTTCATTCCTAGCTGTGGTTAGCCCTACAGGTAGCATTTGTGGCGCGACTCCTGCGAGGCCAGATAGTACGGCCTCGGCTATCATCCTACTAAAGTCTTCCCGTGTTGCCCGAGTGGATTCCATCATGGGCGAGTTCCTCAAGGCTGGATTCGCCGGGTCACCTCCTATCATTCCTAAGTCTTGTGCTCTTGTGAATTGCTCCCTTATGTTAGGCACTCTTGGGATTGGCCCCTCCGCTTGAGGCACTCCTGACATCCATTCTGTATGCCGCACTCCTAGAATCGATCCTCCTGTGTGTTATGCTTAAGGAGGCATTAGTTCTTCCTACCGCACTTTTGGAGAAGACCCTCATGTTTGTTGCATTTCTAGGGCAATTCGTCCCTTATGTCGTATCCTTGGAGACAATCCTCCTCCCGTTGTCCCTCCTACAGGAGGCATTCCTAAGGTCATGACTCCCGAGGTTAAAGCATGGCCCCCTCCGAAGGACTTCGTCCTAGTAGCCGAACCAAGGGGGACTTCACCCCTCTGAGACGTGTTGTTAGGTGCATTACCCCCCTGAACAGAGGGGGTGTTTCTTCCTTGAAAATGGATGTTAGGGGCATTACTCCCCCGGTCAGAAGGGGTGTTCCCTCTCTGAGAAGGGAAGTCAGAGGCGCCACCCTCCTGGCCAGAGGGGGCGCTTTCAGTGGTGGTTATGAGTTTTTCATTGCTAACCATCACAACGCTTGTTTGGTTGGAATGCTTAAGACTTTTTTTTTAATTTTTCAGCGAAAAATCGAGGGAAAATTCCCCCAATTTTTTTTATTAAATTTTTCGATAGAAAATAAGGGGAAATTCCCTAGGTTTTTTTTATTTTTTTAATTAAATTTTCCTGCGAAAAAATCAGGGGAAATATTCCCCGATTTTTTTTTGATTTTGTTTTAAAAAAAGAAGTCCTATATAACTTTCATTATCAACAAAATTTAACCTTAAAATGATTTTTTTTTTTTAAATTTATGAAGTCATATATAACTTTCATATATAACTATTATTATTCATACTATCATTTAATTATTTATAATATATTTTTTAAATTTATGGAAAATTATAAAATAAAAGGGAGTCTTACTTAATATATAGTATATGTATATTTAATTTATAGGTACAAAGTTGAACCCTGTTTGGATGCTTTTATTTTTTTTTAAATTCTTTTTTTGCTAATTCTATATGTAAATACATATATTTATTAGTTGTTATTATTTATACTATCTTTTAATTATTGATAATATATATATATATTTATGAAATTTATGAAAATTATAAAATAAAAGGGGGTCTTACTTGATACATAGTGTGTGTGTGTGTGTGTGTGTATTTAATTTATTGGTCCAAGGTTGAACTCCATTTGGAATGCTTTTATTTTTTTAAAATTCTTTTCTTGCTAATTCTATATGTTTACATGTGTAAAATTATGTGTACAACTAATATGAATTTATTTATTCATATACTATTATTATTATTATTACTATTATTATTATTGCAAAGTACATGTGTTTAAAAGACATAACTATTTAAAAGTATTTTAATTCAAAGATTATCTGTCGAATAAAAAATATACTATTAATATATTAATGAAATAATGTGAATGGAGCTCTCATACAAAAATGTATTGGTCCTAGGTTGAACCCCATTTAATTTATTAATAGTATATATATTTAATTTATAATATACTATCTTTTAATTAGATAGAATATCATGTGGGTTATTTATATTATATTTATAGGTATACATATGTTTATATGGTGTGTGTGTATATATATATATGTTTATATAGTATATATAATACATATGTTTATATAGTATCAATGCTATCTTTTAACTATTATTATTTATACTATCTTTAATTATTTATAATATATTTATAGGTATACATGTGTTTATATGATATATATATATATATATATATATATGTTTATATAGTATATATAATACATATTTTTATATAGTATCAATACTATCTTTTAACTATTATTATTTATACTATTTTTAATTATTTATAATATATTTATAGGTATACATACGTTTATATGGTATATATATATATATGTTTATGTAGTATATATAATACATATTTTTATATAGTATCAATGCTATCTTTTAACTATTATTATTTATACTATTTTTAATAATTTATAATATATTTATATGTATACATATTTTTATATATTAATTCAAATAAGAATAATGAAACAAACATATAATAAGTATAAAACAAAACAAAACAAAACAAAACATAACTTAACTTATCACAACTTCAAGGAATAGCCTGGTAGTGGAATACTTGTCATTCAATCTCGAGGTCACGAGTGTAAATCTCTGTAGTTGCAAATATTTGAATATTTTGGGATACTATTCCAGCGGTGGCAAGGTCCGGTGGCGGCAGTGGCGCGTGTATAAATTAATAATTAAAAAGGGGTTAAATGCATAAGATAGTATAGGGAGAATAAGTAATATTACATCATTGTTCCTAAAATAGTGTATACTTTTGAAAGAGAACCATCACAGGGAATATTAACTTTTTTTGTAGAGTTTCTTAAGGCGAGTGTTCGATTTGGGACAACTGAATTATCTCATCTTCTATCATGATAATTTTCCTTCGAAAAATCACTTAAAGCAGTTTCTGAGTTAACAGCCGCCAACCGTATTTTCTAAATGTGACGGTAAAAATATATATATATATATATATATAAATTCCTATATAAAATACAATGTAATAGGGATTTTTTTTTTTTTCAATTCCAGCAGCAATTTAAAATCACGTATCCATTCAAATTGAATAATTTAAATTAGAACATAGAAAATTGCATAATCTTTGTTAATTATCTCCTGCGTTAACTAAATATCAAGATGTGATGAGTTCACAATTGTTTTGGCAATACTCATTCCATGAGCTACCTTTTAGGGTTGATAAGATTCAAGTCCAAATATTTCTATATGTCATTAGAGCAGGTTAGGTCCTACATTATAATTTGATAGACTTCCCATTATACTAATTTCACGTATCAAATTGTTTCCTACTAGTCAGGCCTGTAGCACACCCTCTCATATCAATTAAGAGTATTTGACTTAATTTTTTTGAAACATCTTACGTGACAATCTTGTGGATGAGTGTAGCTCATACCATGATAATAATGACATCTTGTAATTAATTTAATTAAAAATAAGCGACCTATATAGGATCTTTAAAAATAAGTTGGTCTAACATTATTTTTTGTAAAAATGTATCATAAAGTCCTAAATATTTTATTTTAGATACTTATAAACTTATTTGGCAAAATTTTGTCCAACACTATAGCATTTTATAAACTCTCAAACATGAATTTATTAGATATTTCAAGTGACTTGTAGTACCAACATGATTGTGATTAATCAATCATGACATCAAAACATAAAATACTTACCAAACACAGGTCAAATTAAATCGAAGCAAAAAGTCTAATTTCGAATGGACAAATGCCCATAAAAAATAAAATAAAATTTTAGAAATAGTGGGTTTTTTTTTCTTAATAAGGGAACCGCCCTGCAGGCACTTTAAAAGCTATCGGAGAGCCTTGGCAGCACCGCAATGCTAAAAAGATGCCAGAATTGCATGCACAGTGATCAGGTCAGGTGCGGTGGCCTCCATCATCCACCAAGCACCTCCTCGTCTGCTGCCCGTAGGCCCATTCTGTATCACTCCATTTCTGGGCGTCATCTGTTCCCTCTTCGCACCCGCGCGCGCCAATGCGAGTTTAGTCTACACTCGCTTTACCTACTAATACCTACCTTTCTTTGATTATAATGGAAAGTACAGGAAATTGTAATCGTAATTAGATTCGGTCGAATCAGTATTAATTATATAGCGAGTATTTTACACTTGTTTTATGAATTATTGATAATTTAAGAAGAATTACTAATCACTTGGCAAGTGCAACATACCTGTCAAATAATTTATCGGATTCAGTCAAACCAAATCCGAATAAGAAATTTCGAAAAATACATGGTATCATGACAAGTACGCAAGTAAATTATACGGGTAGGATAAGACGTACACCACGTAGCTTTGTTAAGATGATTCAGAAAAATGTGGTGCCACAAGATTATGGTCGTGTTGCTTGTGGGATACAAGGGGGAAAAATGCAATTTTTGTACTGTAAAGTGACGCGATTTGAGTTTTAGTTTCCAATTTTATTTGACTTTTCCTCTTGTAAGTTTTTTTAAAACTAACAGTTTTGATCCTAATTTTGATAAATTTTAATTTTATGATGATACACCTCAATAATTTTGTGTTCGCCTGAACGATTCTACTAGCTAACCAAAGAACAATTCATGCTTTTTAATCTTCAGGTTATATAATTGATCCACAAATCTTAAAATTACACATGGAACGAGGTCGTTAAATAGTTAAATTCATTATTTTTTATTTTTGTTTTTAATATTCAAATTCAATTTTATTGAGAGTATAAGCTAGCTAATTGTTTATGAGTATTATAGGCTAACGATAGTTGATCTATAATGATTAGTTGGATGTCGATTAGGAGTTAATTCGTTGATGTGTTAATGGGACTCTACTGATCAAATTAGGATACATAAATTCTAACCTGGACCTAATTTGATCGAACTCAACAAATTATACACTTGTCAATTGATTGGTCACTCTTCCTAAATTATCAACCATTCATAAGGCAAATGTAAAACACTCGCCACATGATTAACACTAGTTCGATTGAGCCAGGTTTGGACTAAAATTTCCCCTTTAATTAATTGATTTTTTTTATTTAATTAACTGAACTTAGTTTGAGCGAATTGTAACGAAAAAGGCATTTAATGGCTTCTGCATTTCATTAGTATAGAAAGTCACATTAAGTACCCCAGGTGCATCAATTGACTTTTTCACTTAGAGAACCTAAACAAAAGTAAAAGAAAAATGAAAATTTGTAAGGTTGATGATATAGCCAAAGCAAAACCTTAGTTCCAGATCAAATCTGCATAAAAATGTCCAATCATGCTGGTTATAAAATTAATCATTAGGGTTACAAAAGATGAAAAATAATTTATAACGAACTATAAATTCTAATTATGTCATTTATTTGTTAGTAATGTTTGGATTTATTACTTTATGTCATTAAGTAAAAGTTTAAATTAAAATATTAACATTCTAGCTTTCTAATATTTTGTAGGACAAATAACATTGTTGATTTCTAAAATTTACGATTAGAATCACTTTAATTCTTTATTTTTAAATTGTAATGTTTTAATATTTTAAAAATTCTAATAGAGTTTCACTTTAGTTCTTCTATTTTTTTTTTTTTGAGGTAAAATTATCAATTCAAAGTTTAAATTGCACTTTAATCTTTCAAATTTCTTATTTTTGCACTTTAATCCTACAAGTTTTATTTTTTCCACAGTGGTCTTCAAACTTCTTTTTTTTTTCTCATACTCTGAAACCAAAAAAAATTAAAATTGAGGATAATACTTTATGGTGATTGCAACACTGAGGATAGTTTATAATTCTATACTTGTAACTTTTGAAGAACAAATGTGGAAAAAATCAATGTCAAGTACTAAAGTCCAACAATATAAAATGTGAAAGACTATAGTGAAATTTGAATTTTAATTAACAACTTTGTCTTTAAAAAAATTGATTGAAAGACTAAAGTAAATTACTAATTATCAGTTGGTTTAACGAGATGAGGAGCTAGATCCCTTATGTAACGTTTAGGGTTCGAATCTTAATTTTGTAAATGAATTAATTGAGTTGGGGAATCGTCTCTATAATAGGCCTTTGTAGTGCATGATCTGAATTAATTTGTTAATAAATCATAATCGAGTGACTAAAATAAAAATAACAACTAAAATAAAATATAATTAAAACTTTGAAAATTAAAACATTGCGACTTAAAAATAAAAAACTAAAACGATTCTAATTACAAACTGTAGGAATCATTTGTCCTATTTTCTAAATATAATTTGACAAGAGGTGCAAAAATAATAAACTATCTTCGACGAGCTACGCCCATTTCAATATTTTGGGAAAATTATTTGGTCCCATCGGCCACATGAACAGCACCGCACGGCAGAGGGTCTAACAACTCTCCACGCTCTCAAACAAGGTACGAAACACGCGCTACGTTTGAGAGTGGACTGTTGGAGAATGTGAGTTACAACCCCAACAGAAATTCACCTGGGACTATCACGTAAGGTGGCCCACACCAAATGGGAATTAGAGATGACGATCCACCCATCCCCCGCCAAGTTTCTTTTTTTATTTTTTGGTAAAAAGAGACGAAAGCACTACACACTAATTATCTCTTCTGTAACAATAGTATCACATATCCCTTGGGGAGGAGACTCCCAAACAACTAATCTCTTATCAATGTTGTGCCCCAACTTGGCTAAAGCATCAGCAGCAACGTTCCTGTCCCTTTTGATATGCATGAATCTAGCAATCCATGGTTTACGCATGAGCACTTGACAATCCTCAACAATACAGGCAAGGGGGTGCTCATTCAGCTGTGTCGTTGTGACCAGCTTGTACACCACCTCCGAGTCGATTTCCACTTGAATCTTTTCAACACGCCTCTCCCAAGCAATTCTCAATCCCTCACGAAGACCCAGCAGCTCAGCCACATTAATTGTAACGTCTCCAAGCTTAATTGAGAAGCCCACGACCCATTTTCCTTGATCATTGCGAATAAGGCCACCCGCAGCAGCTGACCTACGCTCTTCGACGTAGCTTCCATCTGTGTTCAGCTTCATCCATCCCGGTTCCGGCCTGTCCCACCTTGCTCCGATCACCCTGCTGGAATCTGTGTTGCTGATTTCGGGCAGTGTCCCTGCAAGATAACAAACCAACTTTTTGACAGAGTTAACCGTTTCCCAAGTAGGTTCAATTTGTTTTCAAAGACATACTTGTTCCGGGTTTTCCACAATGTCCACACAATTGCCATGAAGAGTAGCGGCCACTGGATTTCAGGATAATGTTGCGAAACGAGGCATGAATATTGGTAAAGAACCAATTTTCAGGGTCAATGGCTGCAATTTGGCAAAGTCCGTTGGGGTGATGATAAATTCCCACACCCTCTTAGCAACAGGGCAATGGAGTAACATGTGCAATATAGATTCCGTACCACCCCTGCATCTATTGCACAAATCCGAGGTGGTGAGGTGTCGTTTGTATCTATTCTCATTGTTAAGAATACTATTATGGTGACAAAGCCATAGGAAAACTTTGAACTTTTCTGGGAGTTTTTGGGACCAAATCCATGTCCATTTTTTTTCCAGTGACAATGAATGAGTCTCAGCCTTGCAAATGTAATTATAGGCCGATTTACATGAAAACAGCCCACTACTGGAGCCCCCCAGATGCGGGCGTCTGCTTTTTCCGGATTAAGAGGAACAGGACACTACTAATTTTTTGCCTGAGCCTCATGAGGCACCACTGATTTCAGTCTGGAAAATATCCCACTGCCCATTTTCATCAATGATACGACTAACCCTAATATCCGTTCCTCCCTATCGACTTGAACTCCCTCCCATTCTTGGAGTTTAAAGTCTCCTAACCATCTGTCTTCCCATAGCGATATTCCCCTTCCATTCCCAATGCGCCACTGGATTCTATTCTCTATCATCCCAAAACTCTGCGGATACCTTTCCACACCCACGAGACTTGGGGAGAAGGACGGGAGAATCATTTCCTCATCCTTGAGATATTTTTCCTATAGATCTCATTCCACAAAGTATTCTCATTTTTGAAAAACTCCACCCCACTTTGGCAAGCATCGCCATATTACTTTTACGAGAGTCCCGTAGCCCCAAGCCCCTTCGCTTTTCTTCCTAAGCACTTTGTCCCATCCCACTAGATGGACTTTCCTATTCCCAAGATAAGATCCCCAAAGGAAATCTCTATAATACGATCAAGCTCCTTACACACACTCATAGGTAGCCAACCAGAGTGCATGGAGTAAATAGGGATAGCTGACATGACCGATTTATAAGCGTGGTTCGCCCCGCAAGGTTGAGATTATTAGCTTTCCAAGCTGAGAGTTTACCTCTCACTCTATCGAGCAAGTCCAAATAGTGTGCTCTAGTGTATCTTCTGTCGAGAGTTTCACACCCAAATATTTCCCCAGATTCGTGGTTCTTCCAATCCCAAGGATGCCAACGATACAGTCCTGCATGTGTGTTAGTTTTAGGGGAAAAACTAAAGCCTAGACTTAGCCATGTTGACTCGAGACTAGAAGCTTGGCAAAAAACGATAATGACGCGAGTC